>JAKCPB010001242.1:0-104141 GCA_021442155.1 Cymbidium sinense | reverse complement strand
AAAGTCTTAATTCTAAAGCCTAGTTAGGACATACACACAAGCCTTACACACACATTAGATTAATTATCACTTCTAGCTTTATGTTAGGTGGCATGGTTTGATGTATATGCTTATTTTGTGATATTATTTATATAGATGTTAGGATGTGTATTTAGACAAAATGTTAGGCTGTGATTAGCCTAATCATATTTTCTGCAAGATATTGTGCTTAAGGGGTACTTAAAATAAATATAAATGCTCCCTTTTACAAATTTCTTAAACCCTAAGCATGATCTACATCAGGACAGGTGGACTGGTTACCCATGTGCAGGGTGCTAAGTCCAAATTATTCATATACTTGGGTTGTATGGTGTGTTTTAGCTGTGTAGTTAGATTTACTTTTCTATTCTTTAAATGTAATTGTACATTAGGAGTTTGGTAAGTGTTATGGGGTTAAGGATGAACATTGGAGAAGGTTTAATCTTGGGGTGCCATGTGATGCTCAAATGCCTTAAATCAAATGAAGAGATGGAGGGGAGCATGAAGACATGGACCCCATAATACTTATAATTTGTAATTTATAATTATTCTTTCATATATTGGGTTGTATAAGGGTATAGCTTGGCTACCCACATTTCTTTTTTGGTTGTATCGATGATCGACCCCACACTTGTTATTCTTTTCACGTTGAGTTTATAAATTATTTGATGATTTGTTTACATTGTGCAATAGAAATGGTATGTATTTTTCATAGTATCTTCATGTATGATGATTTATAGTGTGGCGGATTCTTAGAGGAAAAATAAGCTTTTAACCATATCACAACTCATAACTAAATTTTCTAATTCATAACCTCACATAAAGCCTAGGCAATAAATCAAGATAAATAAAAGATTTAACAACCCCTTAGCTGGATGTTGTATGTCTAATATCATGCATACATCTTCTACCACTCTTGTAAAATGAGGGCTCCCGTTCTTGCACATATGGGAAATGCTTGACTAATAAAATGAACTTCTACTGAAAGGGCTTCACCCTTCTTTCTTGATTTGGCCCATAACTTATTTCAACATGTATTTTAGGCATATAAAATCCTATGTCCCGTGTCAAAATAAAGAGTCAAAATCAAATAAAATTTGATAAAATTTGCATTAAACTAAGTCATTATTCATACCACTCATGCTTTAGTCTCTTAGGGAGTGGGTTTAATGATTTTAGTTTCTTTCTAAATAATAACATCCTAACCATCTTGTAAAATATATGACTTGACCACATGGTTTTAAAATGTAGAAGGAGTTAGCGATTGCCATCTATTATAAGTCCAACAATGGTGGTTTACCCTTTCTTGTGGAGGTAAACAATATATCCACTTATGTTTTAGATTTAGGTCATGCTTTGGCCCTCGCCAAAACTCCCTAGATTTAGGATATGAGGTTGTTGTTTCCCTTTGGGGCTACAAGCATAAATCATCATCACTTAGGCATTTTTATAATCTTATGTTGTGGGAAGCCCAGCTTTCTAATAAAATTTCAACTCAAATTTATATTTCTCCTCAATTTCAAACATATAAAGCCCAATGATAGGATAGTTTAGGATGCTGCTTAGGTTTCCTAGTATAATGAGCATCCCCTACTCATCTCCTTTTGGCTTCGATAATAAGTCTCTCCTTTTGATATATCTCACTTAATTTTTTTAAATATAACCAATATATTGATAATCTTATCTTCGAATTCTTTGGAGACAACAATTGCCTACTTTAATTGAGAGTATTCATAAGGAACCCACCTTCCTTAGGATGTAATTAACTATGGGGGGCTTGCCCCCATAGGAAACTTTAGAACCCAATTTAAATAATTTCTACTTTATTCATCCATGTAAAGTAGAGGAAAAATCTCTGGTACATCCGAAGGCCCATCATGCCTTAGGAGTTCTTACTAGGTGATTAGGTCCATCACAGGGTAGTGATTTTTTTTAAGATAGTGCACTATTTCTTGATGTCGTACCCGATCACCTCAATAAGTACATCCTCAGATCTACATGGTGTCCCCATATACACACATATCATAAACTAAAAGTAAACACCACAGATTTTTTTGGTGCCTCTGGAGACTAAGTTCCTCTCTCTATCTCTAGTAGACAATTGTTGTCTCTAAGCATCGATAGTGGACTTGTATTTCATATGAGTCCAAAATTACCCTTCCCTCCATTGACACTTAGCTTATTTCATTCTTAAGCAAAGCCACATATCCTTTAAGTTTTAGGACCACACTCCTTGTAGTTTGAAAACTCCTATTGGGTTTCCCAATAGGTGAAAAATAAAATTTACTCATGAAAGGAGATGACAAAAATTTAGAACCTCCTTATCACTAGCTTGGTGAGGCAAGGTTCATCTTAATGATTAAGTAAATAAACTCTTTTGCAAAATGCCACTTTCCAAAAGCACTTTTTTCAAAATTCATAAGAAACTTTCAAAAAAGCACAAAAAACTCATATAACCAAATCCCATTTAATAATCCCTATGATTGCTACATGGATGTTCATTTCAAATTCAAAATCAAAATCATTTTTAAAAGCACATTTTTAAAAATGGCTACCTTCATTCAACATACCCAAATTTGTTAAATGAGATTATATTTTCACATAAAATCATAGCATAAAATTGAAACTCCACTTAACATATTTCACATATGTTAAAGTTGTTTCCCTCTTTTTGAAAAGCACACTTCTAAAAATGATCACCTCCATTTAACATTCTCAAATTTGTTGAATGAAGATTTCATTTTTAAATAAAATCATAGCATAAAATTGAAACTTCATTTTAACATATTTCATATATGCTAGAGTTGAAGTTTCTCTCTTTCAAAAGCAAGAAATCACACATGAAAAGAGACATATTGAACTCTATTTAACATACCATACCTAAAATAACATAAAAAATTTTCTTTAAAAATATATTTCTCTTAAAAAAAAATATAAATTTGACTCCCACTTAACACTAATTTGTTAAGTGAGAGTCTCATTTTCAAAACATACATTTGGCTCCCACTTAACATACCAAATTTGTTAAGTGAGAGTCTCATTTTAAAAATATAAATTTGACCTCCACTTAATATATCAAATTTGTTAAGTGAGGGTCTCATTTTCAAAACATACATGTGGATTTCACTAAACATTCCAAATTTGTTAAGTGAGAATCTCATTTTCAAAATATAAATTTGACCTCCACTTAACATACCAAATTTGTTAAGTGAGGGTCTCATTTTTAAAGCATACATTTAGTTTGTTAAGTGAGAGTCTCATTTTCAAAATATAAATTTGACCTCCACTTAACATACCAAATTTGTTAAGTGAGGTCTCATTTTCAAAATATACATTTAACACTCACCTAACATACCAAATTTGTTAAGTGAGAGTCTCATTTTCAAAACATGCATTTGACTCCCACTTAACATACCCAATTTGTTAAGTGAGAGTCCCATTTCCAAAACATACATTTTAGCTTTTACTTAACATACCAAATTTGTTAAGTGAGAGTCTCATTTCCAAAATCACAAATCATATCACATGTGACTTCAACTTAACATACCCAATTTGTTAAGTAAGAGTCTCATTTTCAAAACACAAACCATGTCACATTTTGACTTCCACTTAACATACCAAATTTGTTAAGTGAGAGTTGCATTTTCAAATAGAAAATCACAAACATTTTTGACTTAACATACCAAATTTGTTAAGTGAGAGTCTCATTCTTAAACACAAATCAAATCACTTTTGGTTCTTACTTAACATACCAAATTTGTTAAGTAAGAGCCTCATTTTGAAACTAAACAAACACATTTCAAACACACTTGGCCATTACTTAACATACCAAATTTGTTAAGTAAGAAGCCCCAATTTCAAATCACATCAACATATATCACACACATAATCAATCATCACAAGTAAATATTTTTTTTCACAGAACACAAAATAAAGCCTTTGCTTAGCATAACTAAATTTGCTAAATAAAGTGTTTCAAAATTAAAATAGCCAAACAAGATACATAACACAAATATCTTCAAAAGACTCTCCAAATATCTGAATCCCCTACCCAACCTACTTAAATTAGTTGAGTATGGGTTCTAAACCAAAATCAAATGTCAAAGACTCTCCTCATATTATCAAAATTTCTTCAATGAGCCCCACTTAACATAACTAAATTTGTTGGGTGTGGGTTTAAATTTCTAAATCAAGGCTAGAATTTATTTTTTTAAGGTGAATACTAAGGAAAGAGGGATTGATTCAGTTATATTTTCAACAAATATAATTTATTCTCAGGTTTATTTCAGCGGTTTAGTGCACGTGGCTCCTAGCAAGTTTGTGTTCTCCTTCCCGTCAGGTCATGGCTTGGATTAGCCAAGCTCACCTTGCTCATTGTGCATTTGATTCAGTTTGGTCATGGATTCAAGGTTGTGTGAGTTACTTGTGAGGGGACAGTCCTCACAACAGTAAATAGGGAGGAGGTGGCGGGGCAGATGCCACTCATTCTCCTTGACATGCCTTCTGACTCTAAGTTTCCTCCACTAAAGAGGAAGGTAGTAGAGGTCCCCCAGTGAGGAGACATGATTAGTTCCTTCATGGTAGCCCAAGTAGTGTGGTTCCCGTCTATTTTATTAGTTGTTCATCCTATGCCGAGGTGACCTCCTTGTTGGTCCCCTCAAAGGGAAGGCTATCTTA
This sequence comes from Cymbidium sinense, assembly GCA_021442155.1. Taxonomy (NCBI): domain Eukaryota; kingdom Viridiplantae; phylum Streptophyta; class Magnoliopsida; order Asparagales; family Orchidaceae; genus Cymbidium; species Cymbidium sinense. The sequence goes on along the minus strand of JAKCPB010001242.1, from coordinate 99,446 downwards.
GTCTCAAAATAGTCTCCCCTACCTTTCAAAGTAGGTTCTAACTCTCACCCCACTCACTCATACTCAATGTCACAATAAGAGATAGAAGGTTAAGTGACATCATGAGCGCAGCGTGAGGTAGCATCCCATGTTGCAGATGAGGGTTCACCCCAGGAGGTCTCCCCCTTTCTTAGTGGCAATAAGTTATATTCCCTCCGAAGCTCAGATGGAGAGGAGGATTATAGGAGGATTGCAGCTTCACCACCACCACTAGCATATTATGAGGTACCAGCTAGGGAGAGGAGGAGGCCCTACACTAGATTATGTTCAATTATTCACCAGATAGGCAGAGCCCATGGACACTCAGAGTCCGGTGCATTGTTCGACTTGAGTTCTTTGATCCCTAAGAGCGTTAAGGATCAAATACATAGAGCTAGATACATAAAGGCCCGAGTGGTAGTGTAGGAAGATTGGAGAGAGAAGAGGAGGTATGCCCGGCAGTCGGTAGCCTCCGCTCTTGTGGATTTCCTAGGTTGACAAGCTACCAAAGCTGACCATAATGATAGTATAGGACTCATAGGCATAGTCAGTCGCAGGAGGCTCCTCTTGAGCGACCATTGTCTCCACTACAATGCACTTCATCGTGCACCTTCACTAGTGCATGTTCCATCATCCCTATGCTAAGGCACAAAGATAACATCAAGGGAGAAGAAAGCCCCATTTGTGATCTGCCTCGGTCCCTTTCCATTTACTCCACTCATTGAGGTGAGGTCGAGCTCTCCTTCTTGACCTTCCACCTCAACTCTGGTGAAGAAGGAATGGTGACCCAAGAGCATAGTCATTCCACCACCTCCACCCTAGTTGAGTAGCAATAGTAGTAGGGGAGGAGGCTGGTTCCCATGGCATTAGATCCCCACACTCCATTGATGTGGGCGTCATGAGCATGTATCTTCTAGCAGCATAATCCTCCCAAAGATAGCACTCCGGTGGAGCATTTAGCATTTGTGAGGTGAGTAACCCTCCTACGTACCACTAGTGTTTGTCGCACATTTAGATCATTCCTTGGATGACATTCTAGCATATTATTTTATGGAGAAGAGACAGATTTTAGGGAGTGATTGCTCCGATCAAGATGAGGGTAAGGTCAATTTTGACCCCGATGAAGATGATCTTTTGGAGGAGTCAGCCAAGGTCCACATGGTCGATACTAGGAGCTCCCTCCATAGAGACCAGCAGAGTCAGAAAGGTATTGTAGTTGAAGAGGATGATGACATCCATTCAACTCAGCACCTCCTCCACCAGCTTAGACAGAGAGATGATCATATTGACAAGATGGGAAGAAAATTGAGGAGTTGATGGAAGTGGTTTTACATTACTCAACCCCATTTCACTTCTCTTATAAAGCGAGCGATTTGGCAAATACCTAGATCATCCTAGATGCATTCCTAGAGGAAGATAGTGGTAGCTTGCATAGGAAGGTGGTGGATAGTACCTCCATGCATGAGAAGGATATCAATCACATGGTGGCATAATAAGTGAGAGAAGCACGGCACATGCAGGGTGGCTCACCTAGTCCAAAGGGTAGACCTTATCCAAAGGAATTTGATGTGATCTAATATCCAAAGGGTTTTGTGCCTCCTTCTTTCAAAATCTTTGTTGGCAGCGGGAACCCTCACCAACACATTGCACATTTCAAGGCCGATTATTGCAATGCGTAGTGACGCCTTCTTTTATTGTTTGTTGTTAGCGGTGTTGTTTGACTAGTATGACTTTCCAATGATTTGGTATAGACATTTGTTAAGTTGGAGCACCTCTTCATCAAGAGGTTTCTGGAGCTCATCAAAGGGTTCTTGGCAATCTTATCATAGTGACATAATTTCTCAATGAGTTCTTATTGATTACATTCTCGTGGTGAAATCGAGTTTGAAATATGAACCATAGTCAACAACCATAGATTCTTAAGAACATCTATGGTCCTTTGCTTTCATGCTCAAGAGTTTTACAATCAAAACTTTTGAGAAATTAATCAACAAAGTAGCTAGTCTACAAGAAAGCCAAAATTGCCTTTCCATGACCATTCATAGCACAAACCTCAAAGGGCATTTGAGAAGAAGCTAGGGATAGTCACGAATTGATAAGGGAAAGTAGCGGCAGTGATAGGCCTCAATGTAGCCTCCTCTACCACCTCATCTACCACCACCTCGGCAGTTATACCGGCCACCTCAGTTGCCAGCTCACCACCGCCTCCTCATTATCATGTCGATTCTTACCCACCGGTAGCTATTACTTACCTACTCTTGCTGATAGATTGAATAAACCATATTCATTCAAGAGGAAGGTATTCAGGAAGGCCTGATTTCCAATTACCAGAGCCTAAGAGGCCGGAGGAACTAGGCAAGAGTCCTGATCCAAACTATTGCTCCTACCACCGCATGTTAGTCCATGTCTTAGAAGATTGCATTACCTTTAAGGATTGGCTTGAGCGTAGCTACAAGTTGGGTGCCATCATCATCCCCAAGGAATACCTATTAGAATAACCTTCTAGTTCTATTGGAGTAATCCTTAGGGATACATGCGATCCTCTTAAGACAAAGGAAGGTTGGGATATCTTCCTCAAAGAAAATCATTTCAAAGATCAGAAAACTACCTTTAGGTTCACGAGGCGACTCAAACCTCTAACTCAAAGAAGGTTGCAAGTTGTAAGGACAACTTGAGGAAAGTAGAGCCCAATAGCAATGATAGCCTCCACTTGCCTAGGATAGCACACTAGCACAACCACTAACTGATTTTAACACTCTTTCCACATTTACAGTTGTAGTTCCTCCAGTTAGATCTTCTTCTAGCAGCCATATTGTATCAACAGAGGGCAAAGGGGTGTTTCCAAATCCCTTACTCCGCTTACTTTACTTGATTTCTATTTTGTACCTCCATCCAAATCTAAGAAATCAATGAAAAAAAGCTGATTCTACTTACATTTGTGTTACTTTTGATGATCTGCTTGAGTTTATTCCTATAGATAGTTCTACAAGTCTAATTAATAATAACTCTAGTTTTGATCACTCTGCTTCTTCTAATTTGAAAATGGATTATCCATTTCTAAATCATTCAGGTTCGCTCATTGAGATTGATTTGGAGTCATCCGACTCCGATGATCCTATATGAGAAGCTGTAGGTGAACTTGATGAGTGGTAGAACTTTCCACTTCTCTCAAGTCAGTCAACCTCCATAGTTAGTTCTACCTCCTAGGGTAGCACCTCAGGATAAGGGTAAGTAAATCATTAGATCAAGTGATCAAGTAGCCTCTCCATAGGATGCTCCACCTATGGATATACTTGTGGAAAACTAGCCTAGAGTTGATTATAATATCCTCGTTCACCCAAGAAAGTTACCAACTAAGCTAAGCATATATGATGCCCTTGTCTTATCCAAAGAGATGAGGGAGTCATTGATCAAAGTCCTTTCAATCCAAATATTCTTAGCTTAGTTGACGCTATCGAGAGAGGCATGTTATTTGAGAAGCTTGGAGTTACATTCAACGATGAAGGCCTTCTTTTAGGGACAAATGAGCATAACCGTCCCCTCTACATCATAGTGGATATGAGCAGACTCAAACTCTCCAAGGTGTTAGTTGATCTAGGTACATCAGTGAATATTATGAGTCTAAATTCTCTTGCCTACCTAAGGATTGACATCTCTGAACTCCGATGAGATCAGATGATGTTGAGAGGATTCAATTAGCGAGGTAAGAGGGCTTCAGGCTCCATATTAGAGATAGATGACTGAAAAATAAAGGCCAAGTTTTACATAATTGATTCGGATACATCTTTCACTGCTGTGCTCAGTAGGCCTTAGATACATGAAAATAATATGGTTCCATCCTCTTTATATTAGTGCATCAAATTTCGAAGATGTGGAATCTAGTATTGTGTCAAAAGAGACTTGAAGCCATTTTCAGTAAAAGAGGTCAAGATATATGAGGATGCAGCCTACTATCTTCCTCAAAATCGAAGTCTATTCCCTTGAACTTGGTTGTTAAAAAAAAGAAGAAAGAAAAAGAAAATGAAAAGAAAAAAGAAAATGAAAATGCAAAATGAGCAGAATCGGACGAGAAAGAAGTAAAGTCGATGTTAGATTTCATCCACAGTTTGTTCCTCCATACACATGAGTAAGATGACTCAACCCCACCACATAGAGGAAGAGGATTGAGGCGGTTCAGTGGAAGACCTCCTCGGTGGCAAGTAGGGATGTCCGCTCACAAGAGTACCCCTATTCTATATAGACTTGGAATCTAGTTCAAAGGATGAGTTTCATGTGGTTAGCACACCAACCAACCCCTCTCAGTGGGTCTCTTTGGAGGTGACATTCGAGCTAGATAGCAATGAAGACCAGACATCCAAGCAAAGCATGAATGTATCTAAGAGTATTATTAGAGCAGTCAGCAGTTGGGAACCTTATTAACCCCATTTTCATCTCAAGTTGAGGGTTTGGTAGTTAAGGAGGCCCCCCCATCCACGATGTCAAGACAAAGAGGTTTTTGTAGGGAACATCATCCTCAAGTCAAGAAGTTGATGTAGAACTTGAGGATGATTCATATAAATATTTAATACAATTGCTTTCTGATCGCCTTTTGTTCTTAACTTAGCAAAGAAGGGATTAATCCCACATACTTGGTCTAAACACAAGTTAGATTACTTTGAAAGCTATGGGACAACCAAAGCAAATATACTCAATCAAGACCAGGACTAGGATTCAAGATAGGTGGGTCTAGTCAATTATTGCCTCGTCATCGCCAATCATTTGGAGTCTGATAGGTTCTTCTCAAATCATGCTAACTCTTATGAGGAGGTATATTTAAAACCTCAGATGACCCAAATGATCTTGAATTAAAAGATGCACCGTTAGAGTTTGAAGAAGAAATCAGATCAACCATCGACGAACTCAAAGAAATCAAATTAGGAACAAAAGAAGATCAACGTCTTACATACATCAGTTCTTTATTGAATGAAGAAGAAATAGATGACTTAGTTATTGAGTTTAAGGATTGCTTATGGAGTTATGAATAAATCTGAGTTTATCTCTAACATAAGTCCATAAACTAGCAATAGATCCTAATGTTAACCCTATCAATCAAGCTCTTAGGTGCATGCGATTAGAAATTGAGCAGCATGTCATTTTTGAAATCAAGAAACTGATTGATGCTAGTTTTTTCAGGGAAAAAATATCCTATCGGTTGGCAATGTCATTCTAGTCAAGAAAAAGAATGGCCAAATTCACATATGTGTTGATTTTAGGGATCTAAATAAGGCATGTCCTAAGGATGAATTTCTACTTCCTATACCAGAGTTGATGGTGGACATTGCCTCATCTCACGTAGGATTCTCTTTCATGGATGGATTATGTGGCTACAATCAAATTAAGATGGCCCCCGAGGATGAGAAAAATACTACTTTTGAACCCGATCATAATTTATTATTATAATATGTCTTTTGGCCATAAAAATGCGATGCTATATACCGGGCCATGACATAGATCTTCGACGAACTCATTCATCATCAAGTCGAATGTTACGTTGATGATCTTGTAGTCAAAAGTAAAGAAAAGGAAGAACATCCCTTTGACTTGAGAGTAGTTTGTGAATGGTTAAGACAATTTAACATTAAAATGAATCCCCTAAAGTGTGCATTCGAAGTATCTTCAGGAAAATTCCTTGGGTTTGTTTTCCGGCACTGTGGAATAGAAATCGATTTGAAGAACATCAAGGCTATCTTAGAAATGCCACCTCCTAAATTTCTAACTCATCATCATTTCAAGGGCGATTGGTGTATCTAAATGCTTTATTTCCAACCTATCAGGAAGATGCCAGCCATTCTCAGCATTTATCAAAACGGACACTAAGTTCAAGTGAGATGATAAGTGTCATACTTTTGAAGACATCAAGTACTACTTGATGATGACTTCCGTCTAGCGATATCCAAACCATTGATACTATACATTGCTGCATTAGACTCCCTTAGCACTTTATTGGCCTAAACTAATGATGAAAAGAAAAATAATGCACTCTACTATCACGTTGACATGTTACCTCGCTAATGTGTCACCACAGTGGTCCTTTATTCATGAAGATTTGAGTCCCGTGCTTTCTTCTCGAATTAACCATTGCAAGAAAGACACATCTTTGGAAGCTACTCCCTTTGGATTAGTAAATCGAGTTAGATCAAGGCCATTTCTTGTCCATCCTTGGGATGGGATCCATTAAAATAATTAAGAAATAAAATTAACCTTGACTATCTTTGAGTTGATTTAAGTCCCCCAGCAGCATTTACTCTATAGTCAGCCCTAAGTTGGGTTTGATTCATTATGTCACCAAATGATCACCGATCCCTACTTTGGAGGATGTAAGTTTATGATGCTTTCTTCCAAAGTACAACTGTTGCACACCAAAAGGAACTCCTTTGGTTGGATTGTCCTACTTTGTGGTTGGTAGATTATTAGTAAATCTAGGTTAGGCCTCGGTCAACATGGCTCTAACTCAGTGCGATCCAATGCAAAACAACAGGATCCATCTCAAAAGTCAAAATTTAAAATCTGAAACAAATCAATCAATCTCCCTTAGTGGACTCAAATCAAAATAAATAATCAAAACAATCAGTTTCTCCTTAGTGAGATGCAAGTCTTTCCGGTTCCCCAGCAAATCCCAAATTCGAATCCCCCAACAGACTTCTAAACCTCTCATCCCCCAGTAGATGACTTGAACCTTTTCCCTAGTGGAAGGTTCACATACTCAGTCCCTTGTGGATTCCTCCTTCACTCTCTTGTGTTGTTGACATGAGTAGAGTCACATTGTACTAAGCTCTTGATTCCTTCTACACTTTGGGTTGGGGGTAGATCGTTTCTCTTGGTACTTGTGATCGTTCGGTGTTGATCATCCCTAAAATACGGTATGCCTTGTTAATCACACCACACCTATTGTGCCTTATTGACCACACTTATGGAGTGAGTTTTCAACTTCTTCATCCTAGACATAGGACTCCTCTTAGACATTAAGAGTTCCTTAGTCTTAAGACACTTCTAGTGATTAGGTGAACACTTAACCTAATCCTAGATACTTAGAAGAGTTATCCATAGGAATAGGTTATGCCTTAGGGGTGTTAGGAAAACTTGCCTACCCTATAGCTTTAACAAAATCCTTACTTCCTTCTTTCAAGTCAAACTCAAACATCAAATCAACTTCAAATTAAAATCAACCTCAAATTCAAATCAACTTCAAGTTTAAATCAACTTCAAATCCAAAACCTTTCTAAGCCATTTTGATTTCATCTTATGGACTTAACTCAAATCAATTCCATCAAATCTTAACCCAATTCTAATCCAATGGATTTTCTCAAATCATGAATCAATTCCAAATGATTGAAACCCATGATTGAATTCCATATCCAAAATCTTTTCCAAGCCCCTTTGATTTCATCTTATGGACTTAGCTCAAATCAATTTCAAAAGATTTTCTCATAATCCATTTATGTTCTCATTTTTATTCACAAATATAAATGAAATATAAATTCAAATAATCAAACCAAATTCAAAACCCAAACCCAAGTCTAACCTAAATCAAACTTATACCCTTTCAAATCAAATTCTTGAACTTAGCCAAATCAAACTCAAATCAATTCAAACCCTTGGAATTTCTTCATGATTCAATCAACCCTTCAATCATAAATCCAAATATAAACATAAACTTTAATCATCAAACCAAAACTAAATTCAAAACTCAAACTCAAATCAAACCTTGATTCAACCTTTGAACTTGAAATTGTCAAATGAATCAAAACCCATTTAACTCCAAATCACTTGCAAATGGATTTATATTTCAATGATAAGTCCATGTGTGAGTTCAACCAAACTTAAATCAAGCCTTGATCAAGTCAATTGACCCACTTAGACTCACTTGACCCAAAGTGACCTAAACCACCCTTTTGATCCAAATTATAATCCTACCTAAATTGGATTGAACTAAGCTCATCTAAGCCTCACATTGTAGCAATCATCATAAGATGATCAATCACTCAAATTGGGTCAAACCAAGTTAAACTAGCCTTTGACTAAGTCAACACTTAACCAAATGTAACCTAAACTAGCCAAAATCTACCATAGGCCAAATTGATTGAAACCATTGATCTAAACTAATCCAACATCAATGATTGAACATGATCAAGCCATTAATTGAGCCAGACCTAGTCTAGTTGGCCACTTGACCCAAGTTGACCGAAATTGATCTAAAAAGTCAAAATGTGTCAAATCTAGATCTAAGAAAATTGATTGCAACCAAGGGGTAAAATTCATTCTAAATCACTCGTTGAACTTGACCAAAGCCTCAATTGGCCAACTAGACTCAATCTAGCCTAATTGATCATGAACCCAACTTAACCTAAAAGGTCAAATCAACTTGAAATCAAACCAAACCAAAATTGATTGAAACTAAAATACATTTAAAATGTTCAACCAAGCTAAACCAACCCACTAATTAGGTCAAATGGGTCATATTATCAACTTGACCCATTTGACCTAAATGAAATCAAATGGACCAAAACCAAAGATAAACCAAATTGAACCAAACCAATGATATCAAACCCCTCCAAATAGTCATATGAAATTGACCTAAGCCTTAGTTTGATCCAATTCGGCCAATCTCTCAACTTAACCTAAGTTGACCCATTTTGACCTAAATGGGTCAACATGAGCCAAATTAAATTAAATAAACTCCAAATTCAATCAAAATTGGCACAACCCATTTTTCAATCATTTCAAAAATGCCCAAATCAAAAAGCCAAATGACCATTTTACCAAAGGTCAAACTATGATCAAATTCACTTGGAATTTGATCATATTCCAACTCAAGACCACTTGACATCCTTTTAGTCATCCATTTGGACACCAAGGGATGTGGTGCACATGATGAGTTTGGGTCAGCCATACCAACCCAAAAAAGCACCCTCCACTTAGAATTCTCCACAAGGAATCCCTCACATCCTCATTTAACACATGTGCAACTCCACACCACCTCTCCTCACTGAACCACATGGGACTCCTAACAACCTAAACAGCCGATTCCTTGAGATCAATTTGATCAAAATGATGAGTAAGCTCACAATCGTCCGATCCAAGTAAGTGGAGATATACTCCCCCTCATTTCAATTCATTTCACATCCCTTAGATTCGATTGAGCTCTAGGAACCCAAACAGAGCTTCCTTAAGCTTCTCCAAGGTTTCTAAAGCTCATTCAAACTTCCCTTCTCATTTCCTTAAGCCAAAAATAGGGTAGGTGTGAGGATATTCCACTTTGCTTAACACTTCACCAAAGTCCAATTCCTCTCTTCAAGCACCATCGAGGATCTGAGCTCACCCAAATCATTTCCTAAGAATCCAAGCCTCAAGAAGGAGGAGTTCGACCAAAACCGCAAGCCATTGAAGGGGAGCTTGGCCAATTAGAAGATCCACTTCATCTCAAACCTTCAAACCTTCAATAGGGCTTCATCTCCATCAGACGAAGCTACCCCAACATTTGGAAGCACTGGTAATAGCCTCCGGCGAGGTATGCCTCAAAACCGAGCTTAAGTTAGAAACTCCTTGGTTCTTTGTGAAGGGAAGTGTAATCCTAATTGAATTCTACTGTTGAATCTTCTTCCCCTTACTTTTAGATGGTGTGGGTTGAATCCAAGCACAATCCAAGCTCAAGTAAGCTCGAATGAAGCCATGGAGGATGGACAGTTTTCGTCTCCCGTAGGCGAGGGCAGAGATGAATCATGGACCGTCCATCCTGCATGTTTTGGATGGATGGTCCTAATTAAACACTTTAGATCTGATGATTTAATCCTTAGAAACCATGGGTTTAATCCTGACCGTCTGAACTTTGATCAGATGGTCCAAGGAGAAAATGCATAGAGCCATTGGCTAACGGGACATAAGATGTGATAACTTAAATAACCAATCTCATCGCCACGTGGAAAGCACGCATCGTGTCGCACCTAGATGGGATTAGTTATATAATTAGTGTATTTAATTATCATTTAATCACTAAAACTTCAAAAATACATAATTACAGAAAAATAAAAAAAAATATAAATGAGGGCTATTTTAAAGATAATTCAAAGGGGAATCCAATATAATTATTTTTTTAATTTTGAATAGTGAATTTTCTTTTAGGATTTAATTGAAAATGTAACCTAATTACTCTCTAATCATTTCATTAATTAATTCCAAACTTCTGGACATATTTAGGGGTTAATTTAGAAATCTTAATGAATCCCTAATCACCCTCTTAATATAATTAGGTATTAAGCATGTGAACACTAGTTTAATCACTTAATTAAAATAATTAAATATTATTTAAGTGAAGAGGAGGTTATGGAATGGATTTGGGGTATTTTCCTATTATTCTAAACCCCTTCCTTACTTAATGGATAGTGATTAATAATAATTTAATATAGCTTAATCAAATTTCAAAATCATATAATATAAATGATCATTTTTGGGTTAGATCAAAATTATTTCTAATTAATTTTGAAAATATTTTCCAATGTGGGTAGTTATGAAATCTAATAACCCTTTAGCTTAATTAATTAATTAATTATAATAGTTGCATTACCCTTTCTTTCTTAGAGCATTGTTATTTAAATTATGGTTGCATATCATATGTTTCTCACAATTATTTGAAATTATGTTAAGGGTGTAGGTAAAGAAATTTATTTAATGGATTTAATTTACACCTTAACATAAATAAAAATAAAATCAATTAATGGTTCTAAAATTCTAAAATAATACACACATGAGGAAATAGGACTAGCAAACACTTTTCATATTTCAAATCAAATTCAAAACAAATAAAATCTCTTTAAGAAATATTGATTCTCTTTAAATGATCTTATTTATGTCTTTAAATTAATTGGTGAATGAAATTACATGTTTATCTCTTTGTATTTTAAATGTTGTTTTCCATGTGAATCATGCATTCATACTTTTGAAAAATAAAATTAAAATGAAATGTTTCTTTTATGTCAAATTGCACTTTGGCTAAAGTAAGAATATGAATATTATCACTAAATCAAAATTATTTTCAAAACATAAATCAAAAATAATTAATAAGAAATTCATTCTCTTATAATATTTATAAGCTTGCATGTGGTTATAATATGAAATGTTATGTATTTTTTCTTCTCTTCTTAACATATGTTATTTCCATGTATAGTTCATTTGAAAAAACATGAACACTTGGTTATTCTATGCATCTTTCATGAAGTAAGAAGGATCTTTACATTACATATATATAAATCTATAAATCAAATAACAAATGAAAATCTTTTGCATGATTCTTCCATTATTTACTTTTTTGTACTTGCACATGTATTAAGAATGTGGCATATTAGTCAGGACATTTGCAAGGCTTTAAGTAGAAGAAGTATCTTGTATATATTACACCCACATATAGAAAATAATGCAATTACTCACTTATCTCTTTTATGTAAATGTGCATTTGATTAAAAGGATAAAAAGATCCTCTTTCTACTTAAGAAAATCATGCATCATGAAAAAATCCAAATTTTCCTAAATAGCATCTCTTAGCATTCATCATTAAGGTGTGATAAATATTTGCATTGCATGTATAGAAATACTTAGGATTTTTTCATGTGCATGATACACATGTTGGAAAAAAATAAATGGTTGTGTGTTTCGTGATATTAATTCACCTTAATTAAACTTAAAATGGCTTTCTTATTTGAATAAGTTTATTTAGAGAAAATCTAAACTTAGGATTAATTAAAACACATAATAAAATAATCACTAAATAAAAATCACTAATGAATCTACCTTAGAAATTACTTAAGGTAGGGATGAAAGAGAAGTTCTCTTCTCTTTTCTTCTCTTTATAACACTTAGTAATTAAGTGTAGGTCCATTCAAACCAATTAAAATCATCAAATAAAATTAACAAATCAACTAAATCACTTAAATGAAACCACTCTCTAAGTTGAACCCTATTACACTTAGAAAATCTTAAAAAGCTAAGACATACCACACACAAGCCTTAAATTGCACACACATTAGGCTAAGTCACCATTTCTAGCACTATGTTAGAGGCGTGCATGGTTTGATGCTTGATTCTATTTTGTGATGTGATATTTTAGTCTGATATTAGGTGTATGTGCATAGGAGATGATAGGATGATCTTAGTCTAATCATTATCTTACGAGGATTTTGTTTAAGGATGTAATAAAAATACAAATACTTTTGCTGTGTAGGTTACTTATACCCCTAAGAATAATCCAAAATAGGCCAGGTGGACTTGGTTATCCTTGTGTGGGGTGCTATGTCCAATTTATTCATATACATGCTTGGGATGTGTGGTTTGTTTAGCTAATCTCTTTTTTGTAGGTTTTAGTTAGATTTAGTTTCCCTTTTTCATGTAATTTTGCAATTAAGATTTGGAATGAATGTTATGGGGATTAGAATAAACATTAGTCATAAGACTATGTCTTATGCACCATGTGAAGCCTTGGAGCAACCACATCTCAACTAACCAAAAAGAAGAAAGAAGAAAAGAAGAAAAGAAATAAAGAAAAGAAGAATGAAGAATGAAGACCCCAATAACATGAATTTCTTTTTGATTGTAGTTAATTCATTTGTAATCTAGGTTGTATAAGGGTAGACCTTGGCTACTCACATTTCTCTTTGGGTTTGTGCGATGGAGCCCGACAACAAAGGCCTTTTAATCTTTTGTGCTAGCTTTATAAATTATTTGATGCTTGTTTAGCTTGTGCATTAAGATGACATGTTTTTCCCAGTTTCTTCATTTATTAATGAATGGATTGGATATGATTAGGCTCTTAGAAAAAAATAAATTTTATATCCAATTAATCAACTCAAAATTAAAATTAATAACTCATAACCTCACATAAAGCCTAGGTTATAAATCAAGATAAAAGATTTAACAACCCCTTAGCTGGATGTTGTATATTTCACATCATACATAAAAAAGCATCTTGCTTTACTCTTCCTTATGGAGGGCTTCTATCTTTGCCAGGGAACTTGGCTTGACCTTTGAGAGCCATAGTTCACCTCCTTTTTATTGACTTTGGCCCAAAACTAATTTCTCATGCATTAGGCATATGAATCTCATAGCCAATGTCAAATTAATTGTTCAAAAATGAAATTAAAACTAAACAAAATTTACATTAGATTTAAGTCATTGCTCATACCTACATGATCTAGTCTCTTAGGGAATGTGTTTAAGGTCTCAATCATTTTCTAAATAAACAACAACCTTACTATCTTGCACATATGACTTGTCTACATGTTGTAGGAGGAGTTAGATGGCCCACCCCAGTTGTAAGTCCAAGTCGGGTAGTTTATATCTCTTATGTGAGGTAAACTATATGCTCATGTTCACCTTAGATTTAGGTCATGCTTACCAAAGCTCCCTAGAGTTCGAGGTTGTTTTTTTTTTTTTGTGCTACAAGCATAAATCCTCACCTCTTAGAAATTTTCATGATCTTGTATCATGGAATTGTAAGTCTAGACTTCTAATAAAAATTCAACTCAAACAAATAATTCTCTTCAAATTTAAAAATATAAAGCCCAATCATAGGATACTTTGGGATGCTCATTGGGTCTCCTAGCATCGTGAGCATCCCCTACTTATTCCTCGTTGGTTTCGATAATAAGTCCCTCCTCTTGATCAATCCCACTTTATCTTCCAAAAAATAACCAGTTGATTGATAGTCCTATCTTTGAAACCTTTGGAGATAACGATCATTTACCTTAATCGAGTGTATTCTTAAGGAATCTCATTCCTAATAGTAATTAACTATGGGGGCTTGCCTCCATAGGAACTTAATGAACCAGTTTAAAATAAACCCTACTTTACTTTTAATGTAAAGTAGGGAAGAATCTGGTACATCCAAAGACTCATTATCCTTAGAAGTCCTTATTAGGTAATTAAGTCCATTATAGGATGATGACTTCTGTTTCTTGAGATAGTACATCATTCTCAATGTCATACTCAATCACCCTAATAAGAACATCTACGGATCTACATGGTGTCCTACCAAAAGCATTTTTTTTTCTTCATTTTTAAATTTCATTTTTAGATATGAAGATGAAAATGAAATACCACAGATTTTTCTGGCGACTTTGCTGGGGAGATTTTCTCTCTCCATATTTAGTAAGTGATCGTTGACTCCAAGTATCGATAGTGTGTTTGTAATTTATATGAACCCAATACTATCTTTCTTTTGCGTTGGCACTTAGCTTATTTCATCCTTAAGCTAAGCTAGCCAACATCCTTTAGGTTTTAGACCTCACTGTGTAGGTCTTAAAACCTATTAGATCTCAATTGGTGAAAATAAAAATTTAATAAAAGAAATAATTAAATACTTCCTTCTTATCCATTTCTATGGTAAGGTTCATTCAAATAATAATAATAATAATAATAATAATAATAATAATAATAAATAAAGAAAAATAAATCCTTTGTAAAATATCAATTTCTAAAAGCACTCTTTCAAAATACACATAATAAAATATTTTGCACAAAAATTTTCATAAATCAACCTCATTTAACAATCTTCATGATTATTATATGTAGGATCTTTTCAAAAATAAAATCCAAAATTATATTTTCCAAAAAGCATAAATGAACATCCTCATTCAATTTATTGAATGAAGATTTAATTTTTAAAACAAAATCAACAATCATCTTTTCAAAAATTAAAATTAACAATCATATTTCCAAAAAGCATAAATGAACATTCTCATTCAATTTATTGAATGAAGATTTCATTTTTCAGAAATCAAAATCCAAAATCATATATTTAAAAAGCAGAAATGAACATCCTCATTCAATTTATTGAATGAAGATTTTATTTTCAAAATAAAATCATCAATCATCTTTTCAAAAATAAAATCCAATCATATTTAAAAAAGCACAAATGAACATCCTCATTCAATTTATTGAATGAAGATTTCATTTTCAAAATAAAATCAACAATCATCTTTTCAAAAATAAAATCAATAATTATCTCTTCAAAAATAAAATCTAAAATCATATTTTCAAAAAGCACAAATGAACTTCCTTATTCAATTTATTGAATGAAGATTTCATTTTAAAAAAAAATCCAATCATCTTTTCAAAATAAAATCAAAATCATCTTTTCAAAATCAAAATTAACTATCATATTTTCAAAAGCACAAATGAACATCCTCATTCAATTTATTGAATGAAGATTTCATTTTCAAAATCAAAATCAAAACCATATTTTCAAAAGCAAAAATGAACATCCTCATTCAATTTATTGAATGAAGATTTCATTTTCAAAATAAAATCAACAATCATCTTTTCAAAAATAAAATCCAAAAACATATTTAAAAAAAGCATAAATGAACATCCTCATTCAATTTATTGAATGAAGATTTCATTTTCAAAATAAAATCAACAATCATCTTTTCAAAAATAACATCAACAATTTTCTTTTCAAAATTAAAATCTAAAATCATATTTTCAAAAAGCACAAATGAACATCCTCATTCAATTTATTGAATGATCAAAAATGAAAATCAACAATCATATTTTCAAAAAGAACAAATGAACATCCTTATTCAAATTATTGAATGAAGATTTCATTTTTAAAATAAAATCAACAATCATCTTTTCAAAATAAAATCAATAATCATCTTTTCAAAAATGAAACACCTTTGGACTCTTCATTTAGCATACCCAAATTTGCTAAATGAAGATCCTCTTTTTTAAAAAAATCAAAACATTAAAATCAAAACACATTTGAATTCTTCATTTAGCATACCCAAATTTGCTAAGTGAAGATCCTCTTTTTAAAATCAAAACATCAAAACATGAAACACATTTGGATTCTTCATTTAGCATACCTAAATTTGCTAAATGAAGTTCCTCTTTTCAAAATAAAAAGTCAAATAATATTTGGATCGTTCATTTAGCATACTCAAATTTGCTAAGTGCTGATCCACTTTTCAAAATCAAAATCACAAAATCAAAACACACATGGTTTTTATTTAGCATACCTAAATTTGCTAAGTAAAGAATCTCTTTTCAAAATCAAAATCAAAAACACACATGGTTCTTTCATTTAGCATACCTAAATTTGCTAAAGAATCCTCTTTTCAAAATAAAACAAAATATGTTTGGATTTCTTTAGCATACATAAATTTGCTAAGAATCCTCTTTTCAAAATCATCAAAAACAAACATTTGGATTTATTTAGCATACCTAAATTTGCTAAGAATCCTCTTTCCAAAATCATCTAAAGAAGCACATTTGGATTTCTTTAGCATACCTAAATTTAAGAATCCTCTTTTTCAAAATCATCAAAATAAAACACATTAGAATTCTTTATTTAGCATACCTAAATTTACTAAGTGAAGATCCTCTTTTCAAAATCACCAAACACAAAACAAATTAGGATTCTTTGTTTAGCACACCCAAATTTGCTAAGTAAAGATCCTCTTTTCAAAAACAACAAAACACTTGGAATTTATTTGGCATACCCAAATTTGCTAAGTAAAGATTCCATTTTCAAATTCACACATAATTCATAAATAAGAAAACAAAAGAAGAAAATTGTTTTCAAACACCTCACCTAGCATACTCAAATTTGCTAAAAGAGTAAATTTCAAAATCACAAATCATAATAAAATCAATTGGCCCTTTACTTTAACATACTCAAATTTATTAAATGAAGGGTCCCCAAACAATCAAAAAATCAAATTCAAATATGAAACAATGGAAGCATCAATCTCTTTAGAATATTTGAACCCATTTTTAACATACACAAATTTGTTGAAAATGGATCCTAAATTCAAAAATCTCTCCTACAATTCTAAACGTAAAATCTCTCTCCAAATTCAAAGAGCCCCACTTAACATATCCAAATTGATGAGTGTGGGTTCAAGTTCTAAAAACAAATTAAAGCAAAAATCTAATTCAGGTTAGTTTTCCAAATTATAGAAGTTCAACCCAATTTTAGTCAGTTTCTTTCAGTTCAGTTCAGTTTAGTTTAAATAGCAACCCAGAAGTATGTGTTTACTTTTCTTTTGGGATAGATTTTCCCTTTGATTGGGCCAGCCTCCCACAGTCTAACTTCACCCACCTCATTCATTTTGGTTGAGGTTTTGAGGGGGCTAGGATCACTTGTGAGGGGACCACCCTCACAATCATCAACAAGAGTGTAGTGACCATGTAGAAGGCGGTCATTCACGTAGAGATACCATCAAACTCAGAGTTTACCTAATTAAAGGGGAAGCCTGTGGAAGTTCCCACAGTAGTAGCAGTGATCTTGCATTTGTGGTTCCCCTTTCCTGGTGGGCTAGCACCCACTCGTTGGCTTCACCTTAAGGGAAGGCTCCCGATCATGGATGTCTCCCTGAATTCTAGTTTCCATTAGGGGTAATGGTGTCTTGAAGATCAAGCGACATTGATCATAGAGGAGGAGGTGGCTTTCAGTGTAGAGGGAGGATAGTCTCTCTCTTATCATGAGAATAAGTTTCACCCCTCTCAGATTTGATGGAGGAAAATATTAGGAGGATCAATTTTTCCTCCATTTGCGGTTCACTTTGAGGCTACTAGAGATAGGAGGTCATATGCCATCCTTAGATAGTTCTTCAGTAGGTGGAGCTTGGCCTCGAGTCAGGGCTCAGTTTGATTTACATTTTGTCATTCCTCACAGTGTAAGCAAGCACATCAAACAGGAGAGGGCCAGGGAGGCTTGGGTATCCATACAGGTTATTAACCAAGAGAGGTAAAGGTATAGCAGGCAGTCGATAGCCTCAGCAATCGTGGACTTTGCTGATCGGCGCGCTAGCCATGTCGGTCATTCTGATAGCATTGTATTGATGGGTACTACTCACCATAGGAGAGGAGCTCATGTACAGAGAGAGTCGGTGGTGCCTCCGCCACACCGCTCTACTCCACGCCCACCATCTCCAGTACAAATTCCATCATCCACTACTTCAGCAAAAGCCATGAAGGTAGCATCCGGAAAAGAGCCCCACGGTGATCCGAGAGATCCCATTCCATTTATGCACCGGAGGTGAGCTCTCACCGACCTGCCCGGTTGTGGTGAAGAGGAATGGCAACCTCGAGCATAGTATTCATTCCATCCACCACACCATGCAAGAGATATAGCATGAGGGAGGAGGAGACAATACCACCATTCCCATGATGATTCTCCCAGCACTACTCCACCTAGATCTGAGCATCTTTCTTAGTGAGTGTAACCCTCACAAGTTAGCTCTCCAATGGCGAGGTTAGATGTCTTTCTATTCATGAGTGATCCCACCCTATTGATTGTTTATGCCATGCGGTTGGACCGTTCCCAGATGATATGTAGCTAGTGGGGAAGAAGGAGATCCTAGGATATGACTGGTCTGACTTAGAGGAGGAGAATGTTAGTTTTGATCCTAATGAAGATGATCTATTAGAGGATTTAGTAAGAGTGCACATGGTTGATACCAGGGGTTCTCTCCTTCGTGATCAACAGAATTTGGAAGGTGATGTGGCTGAGCAAGATGATACTGCCCACTCGACCCAACACCTCCTTCAATAAATTAAACAAAAGGATGAGAAAATTGATAGGATGGGGAAGAGGCTTGAAGATTTGTTAGTAGTAGTTTTGACACTTCAAAACCAAGCCCAGATGCATCCTATTGCAGAAATGGTTATGAGTTATATCTTGGATCAGCCAAGAGTTTACCTCGATAGAGCAGGCACACTTGTATTGGAAGGTAGTGGATAGTACCTCCATATAAAAGGACATTACACTCATGGTTGAGTAGTAAGTGAGAGAAGGCAAGCAGAGGAGTATCATCGGTTCTAAAGGTAGTCTGGAGGAATTGATGCCATCCAAGTATCTTAAGGGTTTTGTGCCTTTGATGGCGAAGAACCCGATACATGGCGCATTTCGGGGCCTATTATCAATGGCATGATTCCATTTTGTCGTGACTTACAAGGCATAGCCTTTGACTAATGGTATGAAATCCCCAATAGTTCAATGAAGACTTTTACTGAGTTAGAGCAACTCTTCATTAAGAGATTTGTTGGAGCTCAATAAAGGGTGATCTTGTACAACATCCCCTTGGTGAGTCCTTCATTGATTATATTCTCAGATGGCATAATTTGAGTATGAAATGTGAACCACATTGTAAGAGATGCATTGAATTTTACTAAGAATATTCATGTCACTTTCATGCTCAAAGGTTTTACCATCAAGACATTTGAAATCTAATCAACAAGGTGGCTAGCTTACAAGGAGAAGCCAGTTACCTTTTGATCAATCAAAAGCCAAAGCCATAAAGCTTATGAGAAGAAACAGGCGGTGATAGCATAGACAAGGGAAGTAGCCGAGAGTAGTATAAGAGACCTCAAGCTCCACAGCCATCACTTGCACCTCCTCTTCCATCACCTAGGCCATCCTAACGATGCCATAGCAGCCTCCATGGCCTTCACTGCCTCATCCTCAGCTACATTCACAGCAGTGGTACACATACCCGCTGCCAGGTACCTACCATCCACCAACTCTTATGGATAAGCTAAACAAACTATATTCATTTAAGAGGGAGGAAGTTAAGAAAATCTTTAAGAACCTCTTAAAGAAACTTTTCTACAGAACTAGAAGGGAGGAAGTAGGCAAGAGCAATGATCCTAACTTTTTCCCCTACCACCACATGTTAGGCCATGTTTTAGAGGATTTCTTTACATTCAAAGACTAGCTTAAGCATAGCTACAAGATAGGCGCCATAGTTATCCCAAAGGAATACTTAGTGGAACAACCATCCAGTTCCATCAGGGTAATCTTTGGGGATACCCGTGATCCTCTCAAAACCAAAGAAGGTTGGGGTATCTCCTTATCCCGAACCTCTAAAAAGATTGTTTCAAAAATCAAGAAACTTTCTTTGGTGCTGAACCAACCTCATCAAGGAAGGTTTGCAAGTTGCCAAAGACAACTTTGGGAAAGGGGAGCTCCAACAAGCAACCCACACCATCGGGATAGCCAAGTAGCAAAACCACCAGTCAAGCCTCTAGCCACCTTTTCAGATTACTTCACCTCTCTTCCTCAATATATCTTGTATGGATGAGGGCATGAAATCCCTCACCCCACTTACTTTACTAGATTTCTATTATGTACCTCCTTCAAAATGCAAAAAATTAAGGAATAATGCTAGTTTGAATTACATTTGTGTTGCTTATGATGGGTTGTCTAACTCTACTCTTTTAGAAAGCTCTTCAAGTTTAAATAATAATTATAACAACTTCAATCTTCCCTTTTTTGATTTAGAGTTGGACTTTCCTTCTCTGAATAATATATGTTCACCTCTTGAGATAGACTTTGAATCATCTGATTCTTAGGGTCTCATAGGAGAAGCTATAAGTGAGCCCGATAAGTAGGTAAAACCTTCCACAAACTTGTCATAAGAGATCACTGAAGTCAACCTCCATAGTGGCAATGTTCTATCTCTGAGGGCAACACCTCAAGATAAGGGGAAATAAGTCATTTGTTTAGATGATCGAGAAGCCCCTCCACAGGATGCTCCACCCTTGGATATGAATGTGGAGGATCAACCCAAAGCGGATTACAATGTCCTCTCTCACCTAAGAAAGTTGTCATCTAAGTTAAGCATATATGATGCACTTATCTTATCCAAAGAGATGAGGGAATCATTAATCAAGGCCCTTCTTAATCCATAAATATGCTTAGCTCAGTTGACCGTTGTTGGAGAGAAGACATATTATTCCAGAGAAGCCCAAGGAGCCACTTTCATAGATGAAGACCTTCTTCTGGGGGACATGGAGCAAAACCATCCCCTCTACATTACAGTGGACATGGGAGACTCAGGGTTCTTGTTGATCCAGGCGCATCGATGAACATTATGAGTCTAAAAACCCTTGCCTATTTGAGAAGGACATCTCTACACTCAGGAGATTGGAGAGATGTTGAGGTTCCATAGTGTTGCCTTTGGAAATAGGTGATTGGAAAGGCTGAAGCCAAGTTCTATATCATTGATTTGAATACTTCATTCACTACTTTGCTCGGTAGGCCTGATTTATAGATTCATCCCTCCCTTCATTATTGCATCAAGTTTAGAAGGGATGGGATTGAATACTATGTCAAAGGAGATGAAAAGCCATTTTTAGTCAAAGAGGTTGAGATATATGAAGATGCGACCTACTATCTTCCTCAAAATTTCTTTTCTCGTGAACTTGGTCAAAATTAAAATGCAAAAAAAAAAGAAAAAAAAAGAAAAAAAAGAAAGAAAATGAAAGTTCAAGTGAACGAGAAAAGGATATCAAGGAAGAAGTAGAGCCGCATGTCACATTCCACCCATAGTTCATTCCATCATATGGACATATGGGTAGGATGACTCGACCTCCACTAGGTAGAGAGGAAATAGAGGTAGTTCGAGGTGGAAGACCTTGGTTGGCGACCACCAATTATGTTCAATTCATAGGAGTACCCTATTATTCACATAGACTTGGAATACAGCTTGAAGGACGAGTCTCATGTGATTAGCATACCAGCCATCCCCTCTCATTGAGTTTCATTAGAGGTGACACTTTTGAACAAGACAAAGACTGCCTCCAAGCAAAGCATGAATGTATTTAAAATCAAGTTTATGTGAAGCTATCAAGCGAGTTAGAACTTTAGCTCTCTCACTTTCTCTCAAAAGTTGAAGGTTTAGTAGTTAAGGAAGCCCCAGTCTTCCATGTATGTCAAGCCAAAGAGATTCCTATTGGGATCATCATCCTCAAGTCCAGAAAATGATGTAAAACTTGAGGATAATTCATATAAAGAATTAATGGAATTGCTTTTTGATTGGTACTCGCCTTGTGTTCTTAATCTTACAAAGAAAAGTTTGATTCCTTATACATGGATACTTCAAAGAGCTATGGAACAATAGAGGCAGGGATACAATCAAGATCAGGACTAGGATTTGATACTTTGGGTCTAGTTAATGATGATGATTATTGCTTGGTTGTTACCAATCATTTGAATCGATAAGTTCTTTTCAAATCTTATTATGAAAGTTGTGTTTGATCCATATGATCTCCAAATCAAAGATGCACTACAATTTGAAAAAATTCATTCAATAATCGACAAGCTAAATCAACCTCGATAAAAGAAAATCCATAGACATATATCGTTCTTGAATGAAGAAGAAACCAATGACTTAGTTAGGCTATTGATTGAGTTTAAGGACTACTTTGCATGGAGCTATGAAGAGATGCTTGGATTATCTCCGACATTCCATAAACTAATAAACCTAATGCTAACCCTATCAAGCAAGCTCCTATGCATGCAATTAGAAATCAAATAGGTCATTTTAGTCAAGAAAGTTGATCGATGCGGTTTCATCGGGGAAGAAAAATACCTACTAGCGTGTCAATACCAGTTAAGAAAAAGAATGGTCAAATTCACATATGCATCAATTTCAGGGACTTAAATAAAGCATGTCCTTTGGATGAGTTTCCTCTTCCTATACCATAATTAATGGTAGACATCGCCTCATCTCATGCAGTATTCTCCTTCATAGATGGGTCATCTAGCTACAACCAAATCAAGATGGCCCCCGAGGATGAAAGAAACACTACTTTTTGAACCCTGATAGGAATTTATTATTATAAGGTCATACCTTTCGACCTTAAAAATGCTGGTGCCACATACCAATGGGCCATGACTCATATCTTCAACAAACTCATTCATCATCAAGTTGAATGTTATGTTAATGATGTAGTAGTCAAAAATAGAGAAAAGGAAGATCATCTCTTTGAGAGTAGTTTTGAATGGTTAAGATATAACTCAAAATGAATCCCTGAAGTGTGCATTGAGTAGCTCGGAAAGTTCCTTTGGTTTGTTGTCGACACTAGGGAATAGAGATAGATCAAAAAATCAAAGCTATCTTAGAAATGCCACCACCAAAAGTTTAACTCAACTTGATCTTTCCAAGGGCGGTTGGCATATCTAAGATGCTTTATCTCTATCGGAAGATGCAAACCATTTTCAACACTTGTCATAAACAATGCCAAGTTCAAGTGGGATGACAAGTGTCATCATGCCTTTGAAGATCAAGCAATATTTGGTGAAGCCGTTCTAGCATCCCATCGGTGCCACTTTCCTCTACTCTTCTACATTGGCGACTCCCTTGGCAATTGGTTGGCTCAAGCCAATAATGAAGGAAGGAGGAGAGTGCTCTCTACTTCTCTCATCATCGATCCCCCTGCCTACCCACATATTGAAATATTGCTAGCTTTAATCTTTGCATCCCAAAGTTGTACACTATATGCTTTCTCATAAGTGAACTTTAATTTCAAACCAATCCACAGTATTTCATGACATGGCCAATGCTATCCGAATGATTGGCACATTGGTCCATGATACTTTTGCAGTTTGATATCACATTCATACCCCTCCATGCAATGAAAGGACAAGCACTAGTGGATTTCTAAGTAGCACACCCACTGCCTTCTGATTCTCTTCTTAGTGATGATCTCTCTGATGAACAAATCATGAACTTAGGGGGGGTTGAAAACCACCATTGGGAGATGTATTTTGATGGTATGGCCTTCCTTTTAAAGGAGAAGAACCACATCTACTCTTCCGAAAGGCGAGGGTAAGAATAGTTCTCTTAACTCTGTGATGTGATGAGATTCTCATACTACCTCTCCAATCCATGCACAAACAACAAAGCTGAGTATAAAGCTTTAATTTCCAGTCTAGAGTTAGTGATAGGGGTGGGCATTCTTTCTTTTGATGAGATTGAGAGAACGTGGGTATTGGAGGTGAAGGAAGAGGATATGTTAGACAACTAGCTCCCACCAAGGATTAAAGGTTTGGCCACCAAGCTCTCAAACCACAAGAATAACTCAAAATTTGTATTGCCAAAAGATCTCCTTCATTAGTAAGAGGGGCTATTTATAGCCATTACATCTTTCAAAAGAAAGAATTCAAAATATGGAGGAAAGGTGGGTGACATTAATGTGAAGCATTAAATTGCCTCATTATTTTATGTCATCCACCCATTTCACATGCTATTATTTTATGGATTCAACCACCTCATATGTCATGCTTTGAATTTTTAAATGCAAAATTTTCAAACATGGAGTTTCTAGAAGAAAATTAAAATTTACATAAATAAAAAAGATGAAATCATAAAATGGGCCTTAGCAGGCTAATGGGCTAAACCTTCTTCTTTCTTGAATTTTCTTGGGCTTTAGCTTGAGATCTTGTAAATGGACCTCGAGCTCTAATTTTTGGATCCTCATGATGTTCTACATCAACTCCCCTGGGTTCAATTGAACTATGCTCCTTAGAGTTGAAATCTAAGAAGTCTTCTACTAATTGTGGGGCTAAAGTCCCCAAATCAGTATGGGTCAACCATGTGTCTTTAGCTGGTGGCTTATTCTTCCAATGAACTAGAAAATGATGTTGCTGGATTAATGGGTGCTTCCTCGGTGATAATATAGTCAACTTCAAAGGAA
The DNA here is from genome assembly GCA_021442155.1 of Cymbidium sinense. Taxonomy (NCBI): domain Eukaryota; kingdom Viridiplantae; phylum Streptophyta; class Magnoliopsida; order Asparagales; family Orchidaceae; genus Cymbidium; species Cymbidium sinense. Next base: position 74,918 of record JAKCPB010001242.1, on the reverse strand, counting down.
GAGCTCTTCTACGTGTTATATCTCTACTAAAGAGTTAGGCGAACAAGTGGAGGTTTGTAATTCCTTCATATGATAGAATATCTTCAATATTAATAAGCGGATGAATGAACATATCAACAAAGGAAAATCAAAGTGATAAGCATTAGTTATAATTTTCTTCAAAATTTTAAATGGACCACAAGCTCGTCCATGTAATTTCTTATATCTAGTAGTTTGATAATGCTCAGGCCGAATGTGAATCAGTACAAAATCACCTTCTTTATATTCTTTTGTTGAATGATTATGATTTGTCTTAGAAGCATAGTTATCATTACTTATAGTAATTTGTTTTCTTATATCTTCATGGAGGCTTTGAAAATCTTTAGCAAATGAGAATGCTGCATCAAAAAATACATGAGATGGTAGGTTTGTTACATCTATTGGTCGTAGTGGATTTTGACCATAGACTATCTCAAATGGTGATTTTTTTGTAGTTCTAGATATAGTACTATTATAGGCAAATTCTGAGGTTGGTAAATGTAAATCCCAATTTTCTAAACTTTTACCTACAAACAGCAAATTTCCTAAGGTGAGATTAACTACTTCTATTTGTCCATCAGTTTGTGGGTGAAAGGCAGAAGGAAATTTTAATTTGGTACCTAATAATTTCCATGTTTTCCAAAAAAACAGACAAACTTAACATCTCATAAAATAATGGTTAAAGGAGACCATTTATTCCTTAAAAAATAATTTGGCTATATAAGAAGCATCATTTATTTTTTGAACAAGGTAAGAAATGAGCCATTTTGAGAACCTATCCACTACAATAAAATACTATCATGTCCTCGAGCTGTCCTAGGTAATCCTAGAATAAAATCCATTGATAGGTCTTTCCAAGGCCTATAAGGAATAGGTAAAGCAATGTATTGTTCAGATCTTTGTTTGATAGTTTTAGCCTGTTTACAAATTAAACATTGAGCCACCAATTTTTGAACATCTCATTTTAATGAAGGCCAATAAAATATATTTTCTAATAAACATATGGTCTTATCCTTTCCAAAATGACCGTACACCGACATGTAGCTCTGATAAGGAATTCTCTAAGAAGATCGAGGAATGCATAATTGTTTTCTTTATATAAATATCCATTTATTATCAAGAATGTCCCTTGTAAAGTTATTGGTTTATCAAGGTGTTCAAAATAAATTAGGTGAAAGTCAAGGCACAGAATATAATCATCTTTAATTCTATCAAATCACATTCTCAATTCTAAAGGAAATCATTAGGTTTACCCTGGATAAAGCATCAGCAAGCTTATTCTCAATTCTAGGCTTATGCTTTAGAACAAAAGAGTAGTCTTGTAAAAATTCAACCCATTTTGCATGCCTATGACTTAATTTTCGTTGAATATTAATGAATTTTAAAGCATGATGATTCGAATTAAGTATAAATTCTCTATGTAAGAGATAGCATCGCCAATGCCTTAAGGATTAAATTATAGTATAAAACTCTCTATCATAAGTGGAATATCGTTGCTTAGCTTCATTTAACTTTTCACTAAAGAATGCTATGGGATGATTCTCTTGACTTAAAATTCCACCTATCCCAATTCACGAAGCATCACATGTCACTTCAAAGGCTTTAAAAAATCAGAAGCCTAAGGTGCAGTGATAAGAACTTTAATTTGCTCTAAGGCCTTTTTATGCATTAGAAGTCCAACAAAATTTATCTAATTTTTGTATATCGATTATGAACAATGGTGCTAAATTCTTAATAAATCTCGATAAAAGTGGCTAAACCATGGAAGCTTCTAACTTCAAGAAAACTTTTAGGTGATGACCAATCTAAGATTCCTTTCACTTTAGAAGGATCATGTTTAAGTCCTGTGGATATAATAAAGCCTAAAAGATTACCTCGACTTGCAAAAGAAACACTTTTAAATTAATGTATAATTTCTCTTGTCTAAGTAGTTCAAAGACTTTTTTGTAGGTGTTGTAGATGTTCATTTTCACTTGGACTAAAATCAGAATATCATCAAAATACACCACCAAAAATTTACCTATATATGGTTTAAGAATAGTATTCATTATCTCATAAATGTGCTAGGAGCATTTGAAAGTCCAAAGGGCATGATAAGCCATTCATAAAGTCCATCAGGGGTCTTAAAAGCATCTTCCACTCATCTCTTGATCTAATTTGATGATATCCACTTTTAGATCAATCTTTGAAAAAAATTTGCTCACGAGATTAAATCTAACATATCATCTAATCGGGAATAGAAAACCTATATTTGATAGTAATTTTATTTATTGCTCATTATCAACACACATTCTCCATGTTCCATCTTTCTTTGGCATTAATAATCTTTGGGACTACACAAGGGCTAAGACTCTCTTGAATAAAACACTTTTTTAATAATTCCTCAACTTGTCTTTTAATCTCAACATGCTCGGTAGGGTTCATCCTATAATGTGGAAGATTAGGAAGTTGAGAACCAGGTAAGAACTCAATAGCATGTTGAATGTCTCTTAGAGGAGGAAGCTCATCTGGAAGCTCATCGGGTGTAATATCGTTAAAATTAGAAAGAAGAGAAGAGACCACAACAGGTATGTGAGTCTCATTAGGGTATGGTATGACTTCTTTTACATGTAATATGTGAAAAAGAAATGGATCAGAAAATTCTTTTCGTAAAGCTCCAAAACCTATTATTTCTATCTTTGGGGTCAAAGGAGGAAGAGTAGGTGTTTTAAAGTAAGAATCAGAAATGATAGTATTAAGCCTAATAGTAGGATTTTCTATGATAATTAATTGAAGTTTGGCATTTCTTCAATAAAGGCTTAGGTTGTGTCAAAGTTATTTTGTGTGGTATTATGGAGGGTGTTTTTCTCGCTTTATTGGTAGGAGTTTAATAGTCTTATTATTATGTTTAAAATATTAGTATTTTCCCTACCATAACATTCTTATCATATAGCCAAGGTCATCCTAAGAGAATATGAGCAATGTCCATAGGGAGAACATCACACCAAATTTATCCTCATAGCTTCCTATTTTAATGGAACTAAACACCATTGGTGATGGAAGAGATGTATGATTTACCCAAACATGAAATGGTTCGGGTGAGGTTCAGATTTTAGGTTGGCTTGAGTTAAGGTGTGTGTTGAAATGACAGCACTCCCTCCCTATAACTAACCTACATCTCTTTTCATTACACAAAACATACATGCTAAAAATGTTCTTTCTCCTCCAATCTTTTGCCTCATTTTTTTTTACGAAGACATCTCATCACATTAACATGAGGGTCATCAGTTAATTCCAAATTCTTCATCGATAATGGGGTGTCATCATAAACTTCTTCTAGATTATCATCTATTGGATTTTCAACTTCTTCTAAAAATAAGATTTGAGCTTTACATTGATTTTGCATATGACCCTTTTTTATGACATTTAAAATATATTACTTCCTAATGTTCTTAGAGCTCCTTCAATTGAAGTTTTAGGCAAAGGGGCGGGCCATTTGGATGAGTGAGTCTAAGAGATCTATGGATGAAATGGAAGGTACTTGACTTTTAGTTTTAGAGAGGCATATTTCTTTTGTTGTTCAACCAATAATGCATAATGAAATTCTTCATCTAAAGATTGTTTGTCAAATAATTCAACTCCATTTCTAATGTCATCTAAGTCCAATTAACAAATTTATTGGCTAATTACCAATCATTATCGAAATCGGTTCTAGAAACTAGATCTTCAAAAGTATTCAAGTATTCGGTTACAAGATAATTACCTTGTCTCAAAGTTAATTGATGTAGCTTATCATGATGCCTAGAGAGTACTTTTCTCTTAACATTTCTTTCATTTCTATCCAAGTGAGGTTTATCCTTCCTAATCTTTGTTCTTTAACTAAAATATTTGTCCAATAAATTTTAGCATGCCCTATTAATTTCATTTTAGCAAAAGTAACCCTTTGGTAATCATCCATTTTATACCAATCAAAGAAGTCATCCATTTGAACTAATCAATCAAGAAATTTATTTGGGTCATGTATACCATCATAAGTTGGGGCATCTACTTTAACTCTTCGAGATGGATCATTAGTCTTCTATAGTCTTAAAATAACTTTCTTGCCTTCCAACATTTCTAGCAATTGATGCTCTTCTAAGTGGTTGATTTTCTCTATGGTTTGGATATGAATCTTCTTCATCTATCCCTATTACACCATTTGAGCGGTATTGAGGAGAGTTGGTACTCTATTATTTTGTAGATGCACTATAAGAGTTTTCATTTTTTGTTTAAGTTCTTGGATTTGATTCTTACTTTCTTCTAATATTTGTTGAGTTTTTAATTCATTATTTGGATCCTAATATCTAAGGCATCAACTAATCTAGTCAAATTTTCAACTTGATCTTGAGAGATAGATTTTGGTGCCATGAGATTTTTTTTTAAGGAAAAAAAAGATATATGAAAAGGGATCAATGAAAAAAATGAAAAAAAAAACAAGTATAATATAATTGTGCAATCAAAGTGAAATTTTAGGCTAAGAGAACTTCCGGTGAGGAGGGGTACAATACCACTTAAATCTCAAGCTCCTTACAGTTTAGGTCTTTTTGATAAAGTTCTATTTAGCTTCCAAAATCATCAAGTTTAATACACTTATATTATTATGCATGCATATATTTTTATTTTTTTTAATGCAATGAAAAAAATGCTTAAATTTATCAAGTCTCTTTTTTTTTCTTAAGAAAATAAGTTATTATAAGTTAATCAAAGAAACTTCTAAAATTAACCATAAACAATAACAAAGATAATAAAGCAAGTAATTAGATTTTGATTTGCACTAATGGCTAGGTTGTTTTAGGTGAAGAACTACTCACTAAGGTGCTCTTAATTTTTTTTTCTTTTTTTTTTTTTTGGAGGGGAGGTGGAGAGCAAGTTCACAATGGAAAATGGCTAAAATATATAATGGAGCTTATTAATTGAAATTTTATGCTATCACCATAAACTTGCAAGCAATATATATCTTTCCAAGCTACTAATATGTATTTAAACTATCATATAAAAGAAAATTAATTAACCTCACAAGTCCAAGAAAACTCACAAGTTTGAAGACAAGTCCAACACTTGAGATGCTCCCTTTGTTGAAGCAAACTTTTGACCAAATTTGCTCCTTCCAGGCTTCGCTTTGATACCAAATTTGATGGAGGTGGGCATTCTTTCTTTTGATGAGATTGAGAGAACGTGGGTATTGGAGGTGAAGGAAGAGGATATGTTGGATAACTAGCGCTCCCACCAAGGATTGCCAAGGTTTGGCCACCAAGCTCTCAAACCACAAGAATAACTCAAAATTTGTAATTGCCAAAGATCTCCTTCATTCTAGTAAGAGGGGCTATTTATAGCCATTATTACATCTTTCAAAAGAAAAGAATTCAAAACATGGAGGGAAATGGGTGGCCACATTAATGTGAAGCATTAAATTACCTCATTATTTTATGCCATCCACCCATTTCACATGCTATTATTTTATGTGGATTCAACTCACATGTCATGCTTTGAATTTTTAAATGCAAAATTTCAAACATGGAGTTTCTAGAAGAAAATTAAAATTATAAAAAAAAGATGAAATCATAAAATGGGCCTTAGCTAATGGGCTAAGCTTCTTCTTTCTTGAATTTTCTTGGGCTTTAGCTTGAGATCTTATAAATGGACCTTGAGCTCTAATTTTTGTATCCTCATGATGTTCTACATCAGTTAGCCATCACACTTTATGTAAAAAACATCAACATTTATGGAGATTCTTAGTTGTTCATCAACCAAATTATCGGGTCTTACAAGGTTCTAAAACCTAAGCTTTATCATTACCACGAGTACATCATGAAGCTGTTGGACCAAATCCCTGAGGTCACCATCTACAAGGCCCCTCGAGGAGATAATGCAGTAGCATATGCTTTGGAAAAACTTGCCAAGGAATTGGCATGTTTGGAAGATGAGTCCATTCCAATAAGGGACTAAAATAGACAAGTCATATCCCTTATTGATGCTGAACTCGTCAAGAGAGTTTCTCTTGAAGGGGAGGTTGTCGTTGCCAATAAAGATGAGGAGCTGGATTGGATGCAACCATTTATAGATTACTTGAACACAGGCAAACTACCTCAAGAGAAGTCGCAAGCTCATCAGATGAAACAGTGAGCTCTCTCCTCTGCTCTCATGGATGGCACCTTATACCGATGGTCCTTCAATAAAATGTGGTTACGTTGTTTAGACAAACACGAAGCCCGTAGGATCGTGATCGAGGAACACTCAGGTCTATGCAAGGTGCACCAATTCAATCCAAAGATGAAAGCAAAGATCAAGAGACTAGGATGCTACTGGCCTTCGATGGTCATAGACTGCATAGATGTATCCAGAAGTTGTCATCATTATCAGGTACACAATGTGGTCCTACATCAACCACCCAACATTCTACAACCTATGTTGGCCTCTTAGCCATTTGACTGTTAAGGTACTGACATTGTGGGTCATTTCTTTCCTCCTTCTTCCATGGGTCATCACTTCATTCTTGCTGTCACCGACTACTTTTCCAAGTGGGCGGAGGCAATCCCACTCAGAGAGGTCATAGCTCAGCATGTGCACTAGTTTTTTAGGAACCATATCGTTTATAGGTTCAGGGTACCATGACAAATTATATCTAATAATAGTACTGCATTCAAAAGAACCAAGATCAATAGCTTACTAGAAGATACATTTAGATACTCCACCATCTACTAACCCAGAGTGAATGGCCTAGTAAAAGCATTCAACAAAACTCTCATCCAAATACTAAAGAAAATACTTGATGACAATAAGCGATAGTGACATGAGCAGTTAGTTGAAGCATTGTGGGCACCACACCATATCTGAGAACTCCAACTCAATCTACTCTTCTTTAGTGTATGGATCTAAAGCCGTTCTACCATTAAAAGTTTAGCTCCCATCACTAAGGATAACAATGGGTAGTTAAATCACTATAGATTAGAATGCCAAGTTGCATTTAGAAGAGCTCGAAGGTTTGGAGGAGAGACACCTACGGATGTGCTAGAACTTCGAGTTATACAAAGACAAAATGATACATGCTCACAACAAGCTGGTCCGCCTAGAACCTTTCAAGTAGGAGAACTTGTATTAGTTCTAAGGAGACTAATTCTTACCCATCGAAAGATGGGAGGCAAGCTTGAACCCACTTGGGAAGGCCTTTTTGTCATAGAGAAGGCCTACCAAGGAGGATCTTATCAACTTATTGATTGTAAAGGGGAACACTCGATGCTTCCAATTAATGGGCTCTATTTGAAGAAATATTACCCATAAAATATGCTTGAAAATAATTATCATCAAAAGAAAATAATTCATCAAAATCTTCTCTTCATTCGAAGCGTTGTTTTTTCTTGTCTGAATCCATGACATGTTTAGGGGTAGGTGTAAGAGAACCCAAGAGGCATCCTATCCCTCTTTCACAACACGAACATAAATTAGACACAATTCCCCGACGCTACTAGAATAGGTGTGAGAGAACCCAAGAGGCATCCTATTTCAATTAGCACAACTAAGTTAGGTGTAAGACAACCCAAGTGGCATCCTTTCTTGGTGGAATCACAACTTCCATTCATAAAACCATTTCATCAAATTCCCTAATGTGTTTAGGGTAGGTGTAAGAGAACCTAAGCGGCATCCTATTTCCTTTAACATAATAACAAAAATAAGCACATATCTTTTATCTCAGGCTATTTTGATGTGAGAGCAAGCCCCTTGTGGTACTCACTCATTAGTTGCTCTAGGTCAGGCTGATATGTGACCTTGCTAGTACATCACCCGAGTGGTCACTTGTCCGACGGATGTGAGTCACCACGCTTTCTTCTTAACTTTACCATTGCAAACAAATGAGCACCTTGTTAGTTTGGTAAGCTTCACTACCCAGCCAATAAGCTACCTCATGTTGATTTTATTTAAGAAGATGTGAGTCCTTGCGCTTTCTTCTTGAACTAACCACCATGCACTGACTAGGTTGAGTATATTTTAGGCTTAAGAGAAGGCCCCCAGTGGCACCTTTCCTCTTGGCTACTTTTGAGCTGATCTAAGTCCCCCAATGGAGTTACCCAGTAGTCACCCTAGGTCGGATAATACCTGTCAAGCCAAAGATAGACTATCCCGTTAATCAATTATGTTATAAGAGGATGTGAGTCCCAGCTTTCTTCTAGGCGATTGTGCAAAATAGCGCACCTTAGGTTGGTTTATGTTGCTATCGCGGCGACTCACCCGGTGGATACACCACTCTTGGTAGATGTGAGTCCCTACGCTTTCTCCTTGAGTTGGCCACCGAATACCTATAGATATTATCTTCTCCGGGGTTTTGGATAAAGCCCTTAGTGGCCCTTTTCCCTATGGGCACTTTATTTCGATCACGTCTTGTTTGACCCCATTTAGACACTACCCGGGTTACTTTTGGATTGAACGACCCCCTTCCCTAATAGCCACCCCTGTGGTTGGAGAATCCATTTAGCGGATGCATAGATTCTCCCATGGTTTAATAAATCTGAGATAGGTCTAGCTTGATATAAGCTCCTTCTTAATATGATCCCTCGCAAACTAATAGGGTCCACGATAAACAAATAAAATAAATAAACAAATTTATTTACTTGTGGATTAGGAATTCAAGCCCCTGATTTTCCCAGCATCTTATCTTTAGGGCGGTGTCTAGAACTCCCTATAAATTGCATTATGATTGAGTTGAGATAAGTCCCTGAGTCAGCACTCTCTCCATAGTCGCCCTTAGGTTGGGTTCAATCTATTTTTCCACAAGCAGGTTATCCTAGCTATCATTTCACTTTAGAAGATGTAAGTTTACTACGCATTCTTTCTAGCATGACTATCAACCAATAGGCTTATTGACATGTTACCTCACTAATGTGTCACCCCAGTGGTCCTTTATTCAAGAAAATATGAGTCCCCGTGCTTTTTTCCCTGAATTAACCATTGTAAATCGAAAGGCACCTCTTTGGTTGTATAGTTCTCCCCTCGGCCGGAAAGCTACTCCCTTTAGATTGGTAAATCTGAGTTAGATCAAGGCTTATATGGCCCCCACTCAGTGCAGTTCATCGCAAACTGATGGGATCCATCAAAAATAATTATAAATAATTGATCTTGACTATATTCGAGCTGATTTAAGTCTCCCAGCAGCATTCACTCAATAGTCAGCCTAAGGTTGGGTTTGATTCATTGTGTCACCAATTGATCACCCCAGCAACTGATTCCTACTTTGGAAGATGTAAGTCTATGATGCTTTCTTCCTAAGTATAGCAGCTGCACATCGAAAGGTACTCCTTTGGTTGGATAGTCCTACTATGTGGTTGGTAGACTACCCCAGGATTGGTAAAATGGTTAGGCCTAGCCAGCTATCCTACTCATCTGCATCCATCTGACAGATCCATCTCAAAATTCAAAAATATAAAATCTGAAACAAATCAATCAACCTCCCTCGGTGGACTCAAATCAAAATAATCAGCTTTTCCTTAGTGAGAGGCAAGTCTTTTCGGTTCCCCAATGAATCTCGAATTCTAATCCCCCAATGGATTTCACAACCTATCATCTCAGTCAACACCAATATGTGTGATATGCCTTTCCAGTCACACCACACCTATTGGGCGCCCTTTATTGACCTCACTTTTGGAGTGAGCTTTCAACTTCTTCATCCTAGACATAGGACTCCTATTACATTAAGTTCCTTAGTGTTAAGACACTTCTAGTGATTAGGTGAACACTTAACCTAACCTAGAGACTTAGAAGAGTTAGCCATATAAATAGGTTATGCCTTGGGTGTTAGGAAAACTTGCTTGAACCAAATCTTTACTTGTTCTTTCAAGTCAAACTCAACTTTAAATCAACTTCAAATTCAAATCAACCTCAAATTCAAATCAACTTCAAGTTCTAGTCAACTTCAAATCCAAAATTTTGATTTCATCTTTTGGACTTAGCTCAAATCAATTCCATCAAATCTTAAATTCTAACTCAATGGATTTTCTCAAATCATGAATCAATTCCAAATTGAAACCTATGATTGAATTCCAAATCAAAATATTTCCTAAGCCCCTTTGATTTCATCTTATGGACTTAGCTCAAATCAAATTCAAATCACTTCAAATTCAAAATTTTCTCATAACTCATTTATAATCTCATTTCACAAATATAAATGAAATAAATTCAAATAATCAAACCAAGTTTAAAACCCAAACCCAAATCCCTAAATCCAACTATACCCTTTCAAATCAAATTCTTGAACTTAGCCAAATCAAACTCAAATAAATTCAAACCCTTGATTTTCTTCATGATTCAATCAATCCTTAATCATGAATTCAAATATAACCATAAACTTCAATCATCAAACCAAAACTAAATTGAAAACTCAAACCCAAATCAAACATATGTTCAACCTTTGAACTTAAAATTGTAAAATGAATCAAAACCCATTTGACTCCAAATCACATGTAAATGGATTTATATTTCAATCATAAGTCCATATGTGAGTTCAACCAAACTTGAATCAAGCCTTGATGAAGTCAATTGACCCACTTGGCTGACTTGACCCAAAGTGACCTAAACCACCCTTTTGAGCCAAATTCTAATCCTGCCCAAATTGGATTGAACTAAGCACATCTAAGCCTCACATTGTGAGCAATAATCATCATAAGATGACCAATCACTCAAATTGGGTCAAACCTAGTCTTTGACCAAGTCAACACTTAACGCAAATGAAACCTAAACTAGCCAAAATCCACCATAGGCCAAATTGATTGAAACCATTGATGTAAACCAATCCAATATCAATGATTGAACATGATCAAGGCATCAATTAAGCCAAACCTAGCCCAATTGGCCACTTGACCTAAGTTGACCCAAGTTGACCTAAGAAGTCAAAATGTGTCAAATCTTGATCTAAGCAAAATTGATTGCAATCAATAAGTCAAATTCATTCTAAATAACTTGTTGAACTTGACCAAAGCCTCAATTGGCTAACTAGACCCAACCTAGCCCAATTGACCATGAACCCAACTTGACTTAAAAGGTCAAATCAACTTGAAATCAAACCAAAATTGATTGAAACCAAAGCTTGCAATACATTTCAAATGTTCAAGCTAAACCAACCCATGACTCCTAATTGGGTAAAATGGGTCAAATTGGTCAACTTGGCCCATTTGACCTAAATGAAATTGAATGAACCAAAACCAAATATAAAGCAAATTGAACCAAACCAATGATACCAAACCACTCAAAATGGTCATATGAACTTGACCCAACCCTTGGTTTGACCGAATTTTACCAATTGGTCAACTTGACCCAAGTTGACCCATTTTGACCTAAATGGGCCAACATGAGCCAAATGATATCAATTAAACTCAAAATTCATTGAAAAATAAGCACAACCCATTTTTCAATCATTTCAAATATGCCCAAATCAAAATCAAAGCTAAATGACTATTTTACCCTTAGGTCAAGGGTAACCTATGATCAAATTCACTTCGAATTTGATCATATTCCAACTCAAGACCACTTTGACACCAAGGGATGTGGTGCACATGACCAATGAGTTTGGGTCCAAACCCAACAACCCAAAATTGACCCTCCACTTAGAATTCTCCACATGGAATCCTCACATCCTCATTTAACACATGTGCACTCCCACCTCACCCAAAATTGAACCACATGGGACTCTAACAACCTAACTCATTCCATTTGATCAAAATGGCAAGTAAGTCAAATCGTCAATCCATGTAGGAGATATACCCTCATTTCAATTCATTTCCGCTTTTGATGATTCTGCTCCAAACTTATTCTCGGTTTCCTTAAGCCAAAAATAGGGGAGCTGTGAGGATATTCCACTTTGCTCAACACTTCACCAAAGTCCAATTCCTCTTGCAAGCACCATCAGGGGACCTAATTGAGCTCACCCAAATCATTTTCCAAGCATCCAAGCCATGGGAAGGAGGAGCATGACCAAAGCCACAAGCCATTGAAAGAGAGCTTGGCCAATTGGAAGATCCACTTTCACTTCAAATCTTCGCTTCTCCACTACAATCTACCTCAATTTTGGAAGCACCGGATAGCCTCCTCGTATGCCTCAAAACAAAGCTTAAGTTAGAAATTCCTCGATCCTTTGTGAAGGGAAGTGTAATCCCAATTAAATTACATCATTAGATCTTCTTCCCCTTACTTCTATATGGTGTGGGTTGAATCCTAGCTCAATTCGAGCTCAAGTGAGTTCAGATCAAGTCATGGAGGACGGACGGTTTCCGTCTCCCACATGCGAGGGAAAGGATGAATCATGGACTTTGTCACAATGGATGATCTAAGCTTTGATATTGATTTAATCCTTAATTGGGTTTAGTTAAAATCTTTAATCTAATTATTCTGATTTCATTATTAATTCCAAACTTCATGCCATGTTAGGGATGACTTTTGCCTCCCTATTTTTTTTTGGGTATTAATAATTATAACAAAATTAATTAATGAATTTCATTTTAATAATTAAAGGTAATTAGGGTTGAACATTGGTTTAATTTAGTAACATAATTAATTATTTAAGTAAAGAATTTTATGGAATTTTTTGGGGTATTTTTCCTAATTATTCCTAAACATTTCCTTTCTTAATACAAACCAAATTAAGGATTAATCCATTAATAATCTTATTAATTAGCTTATTCAAATTCTTAAAATCAATTTGAACTTAATCAATCCTTTGTTGGGTAGATCCTTAGGTGTTTAAGAGCCTAAGGTAAATATAAGGAAATCATTTCCAACTCATATATGTGGGAAGGTTATGAAAGTACTTAATTAAACCCTTTCCAATTAATTATGTGAGCCAATTGCATTAGGCCCCTTTCTATCTTAGGAGCATTGCTGATTTAAATTTCATGTGGTTGCATATCATATGTTGGCTCATAATTATTTGAGTAATTATGTTGGGAGGTATAGGTAAGGGTAATTAATGGATATTAATTTACACCTTAACTAAACAAAACATAAAATTAAAAAAAAACTAAAATAATACACATATGGGAAATGGGTTAGGACAGCAAACAACTTTTCATATTTTCTAAATCAAATTCAAAAAAAATCTCTTTAAGAAATGTTGATTCTCTTTAAATAATCTTATTTCATATGATTATCTTTAAGAATTAATTGGGTGAATGAAATTACATGCTTACATCACTTTATCTCTCTCCAAGTATGTTAAATATTGTTTGCCATGTGAACTCATGCATTCATTCCTTTTGAAAAATTAAATTAAATGAAATATTTTCTTTATGTCAAATTGCATGCTTTGGCTAAAGTAAGAATATGAATGGCTATTATCACTACTAAATCAAAAATTATTTTCAAAAATCTATAAATCAAAAATCATAAATGAAAGTAAGCTACTTATAAATATTTATAAGCTTGCATGTGGTTATAATATAGAAATGTGTTTTATGTAGTTTTCTTCTCTTAACATGCATTTGTATAGGATTTGCAAAGTGTATAGTTCATTTGACAAGAACATAATACTTGCTTAAGTTCATTCATTATGCACTATATCATGAATTAAGAAGGATCTTTATATTACATATATATAAATCAAGCCAAATAAATAAACAAAAATCTTTTGTATGATTCTTCAACCATTCATTTGCTTTTGTACAAGCACATGTATTTAAGAAAAATGATATATTAGTCTGGACATCTCAGTATTGTGAGGCTTTAAGTAGCCATAAATAGGTCTTGTATCTTACACCCCTGGTGTAGAAAATAATATTATCGTACTCACTTATGTCTTTCATACATGTAAATGTGCATTTGATTAATGGATAAAAGAGTCCTTTTTTTCTACTTAAGAAAATCATGCATCCTGAAAACATCTAAATTTTCCTAAATAATGTGTCTTAGCATTCATCATTAAGGTGTGCTAAATATTTACATTGCATGTATAGATATGCTTAGGATTTGTTCATGTGCGTGATACACCTATTGGAAAGAAATAAATGATTGTGTGTTTTATGATAGTAATTTACCTTAATTAATCTAAAAATGTCTTTCTAATTTGAATGGGTTTATTTAGAGAAAATCTAAACTTATGATTAATTAGAACACATAATAAAATATTTTCTAAAGAAAAATCACTAATGAATCTACCTTAGAAATTACTTAAGGTGGGGATGAAAGAGAAGTTCTCTTCTCTTTTCTTCTCTTTACAACTCTTAGTAATTAAGTGTAGGTCCATTCAAATGAAATCAAATCATCAAATAAAATTAACAAATCAACTAAATCACTTAAATGAAATCACCCTCTAAGTTGAACTCTTTCACACTTAGAAAATCTTAACCTTAAAGTCTAGCTAAGACATAGCACACAAGCCTTAAATGGCACACACATTAAGCCAAGTCACCATTTCAAGCTCTATATTAGGGCGATGCATGATTTGATGACTAATTCTATTTTATGATGTAATGTTTTAGTCTGTATGTTAGGGTGTATGTGTGTAGATTGGATGATAGGATAATCTTAGTCTAATCATTATCGTTTGCATGAAATTGTGCTTAAGGGGCGTTGTAATAAAAATACAAATGCTTTTGCTATGCATGTTGCTTATACCCCTAAGCATAATCCAAAATAGGCCAGGTGGACTTGGTTACCCATGTGTGAGGTGTTAAGTCCAATTTATTCATATACATGCATGTGATGTGTGGTTTGTTTAGCTAATCTCTATTTTGTAGATTTTAATTAGATTTACTTTCCCTTTTTCATGTAATTTTACAATTAAGATTTGGAATGAATGTTATGGGGATTATGATGAACATTGGCCATAAGACTATGTATTATGTACCATGTGAAGCCGTGGAGCAACCACATCCCAACCAACCAAAAAGAATAAATAAGAAAAGAAGAAAAGAAAGAAAGAAAAAGAAAGAAGAAAGAAGAATGAATGAAGACCCCATAACATGAATTCTTTTTTTATTGTAATTAATTCATTGTAATCAGTTGTATAAGGGTAGAGCTCTACCACATTTCTTTTAGGTTTGTTTGTGGAGCTCGACCAAAAGGCCTTTTATTCTTTTTTTCTAGCTTTATAAATTATTTGAAGTTTGTTTAGCTTGTGCATTAAGATGACATATTTTTCTAGTTTCTTCATTGATTGATGAATGGCCTGGATGTAATTAGGCTCTTAGAGAAAAATAAATTTTCTATCCAATTAATCAACTCAAAATTAAAATTAACAACTCATAACCTCACCTAAAGCCTAGGTTATAAATCAAGGAACAACCCTTAGTTGGATGTTGTATATTTCACATCATGCATAAAAAACATTTGGTTAACTCTTGCTTATGGAGGGCTTCCACCTTTGCTAGGAAACTTGACCTTTGAGAGCCATATTTGAAACACACCTCCTTCTTGCTGATTTTGGCCCATAACCAATTTCTCATGCATTAGGCATATGAATCTCAAAGCTTGTGTCAAATTAATTGTCCAAAAATGAAAATAAAACTTAACAAAATTTGCATTAGATTTAAGTCATTACTCATGCCCTAGATGATCTAGTCTCTTAGAGTGTGTGTTTAAGGACTCAATTTTTTTTAAATAAACAACAACCTCACTATCTTGTAAATGCATATGACTTGCCTACATGTATTTAAAATCATAGGAGGAGTTAGAAGGTGGCCACCCCTAGGCGATTGTAAGTCCAACAATCGGGTAGTTTATCATCTCTTGTGGAGGTAAACTATATGCCCATGTTCACCTTCGATTGGGGTCGTGCTTCGGCCCTCACCAAAGCTCCCTAGATTTAGGTTTTGAGGTTGTTATTTCTCATAGCGAGCTACAAGCATAAATCCTCACCTCTTAGGCATTTTCATGATCTTGTATCATGGAATTGTAAGTCCTAGACTTCTAATAAAAATTCAACTCAAATAAATAATTCTCTTCAAATTCAAAAATATAAAGCCCAACTATAGAATAGTTTGGGATGCTCACTAGGTCTCCTATTATTGTGAGTATCCCCTACTTATTTCCCTTTTGTTTTGATAATAACTCCCTCCTCTTGATCAATCCCACTTGATCTTCCAAAAAATAATCAATTGATTGATAGTCCTATTTTGAAACCTTTGGAGACAATGATCATTTACCTTAATCGAGTTTTCTTAAGGAATCTCATTCCTTATGTAATTAACTATATGGGGATTGCCTTCCAGAACTTAACGAACTAGTTTAAAAAAATGCTTTCCTTTTCCATGTAAAGTAGGGGAAGGATATCTGGTACATCCAAAGACCCATTTTCCTTAAGAGTCCTTATTAGATGATTAGGTCCATTGTAGGATGATGACTTCTGTCTCTCGAGATAGTATATCATTTCTCCATGTCATACCCGATCACCCTAATAAGAACATCTATGGATCTACGTGACATCCTACCAAAAGCATTTTTATTTTTGTCTTCATTTTTAGATTTCATTTTTAGATATGAAGATGAAAATAAAACATCACAACATCAATCCAGTCTAAAGATAAAAGCCAAGATCAAGAGACTAGGATACTACTGGCCTTCGCTGATCACACACTGTATGGATATAGCTAAGATATGTCACCAATGTCAGGTATACAATGTGGTCTTACACTAACCACCCAACATTCTACATCCAACATTGGCCTCATGGACATTCGAGTGTTAGCGTACTGACATAGTGGGAGCTATTGATCCTCCTTCTGTCAAGGGTCATCGATTCATTCTAGCTGCCACCAACTACATTTCCAAGTGGATGGGGGCGATCCTATGTAGAGAGGTCATAGCTCATTAGGTGCTTCAGTTTTTTAGGATTCATATTGTATATAGGTTTGGGGGTGCCTAGACTAATTATATCTAATAATGATACTGCATTCAAGAGCACTAAAATCAACTTTGTCTAGAAGACACAGTATAGATTCGAGATATTTTGCCATCTATTACTTGAGGGCAAATGGCTTAGTAGAAGCCTTCAACAAAACTCTCACTCATATATTATAGAAGACACTTGACAACAACAAGCGGCAGTGGCATGAGCAGTTAGTTGAAGCCTTCTGGGCTTATCATACCATATACAGGACTCCAACTCAATCTACCTCATTCTCCTTAGTGTATGGGTCTGAAGTAGTTCTACCATTAGAAGTCCAACTCCCATTATTAAGGATAGCTGTGCATAGTAAAATCACAACGGAGCAAAAAGCCAAGTTACAGTTAGAAGAGCTTGAAGGTTTGGAAGAGAGGTGCCTCTGGGCATGCAAGAACCTCGATTGTATAAAGCCAAAATGATTCAAGCTCATAACAAGTTGGTCCGTCTAGAGCTTTTCAAGTAGGAGAGCTTGTTTTAGTTATAAAGAGACCAATTGTTGTCCGTCGAAAGATCAGAGATAAGTTTGAACCCATTTGGGAAGACCCTTTCGCCATAGAAAAGGCCTACCAAGGAGGATCTTATTAGCTTATAAATTATAAGGGAGAGCGTCATATGCTTCCAATCAATGGCTCTACTTACAAAAATACTATCCATGAATCTTGTTTGAAAACAATTATCAATAAAATTTCTTTCATCTCAAATTCCATCTCTTCATAATGGTTAAAAATATGTTTGCTTGAATCACGACTTATTTAAGGTAGGTATAAGGAACTCAAGCGACATCCTATCCTTTAGCAATACAACACCAACACAAACTACACACAATTACATAAAATAAACACATATCTTTTATCTCAGGCTACTTTGATGTGGGATAATATCCCCCACGGTACTCACTCATTAGCTGCTCTAGGCCGGGCTGACATGCTACCTTGCTAATGTGTCACCCCAGTGGTTACATGTCTAGTGGATGTAAGTCTACAAGCTTTCTTCTAACGATCATTGCCATCTAGCCTTGTTAATTTGGTTGGCCTTACTATATAGCCAATAAGCTACCTCATGATGACTTTATTTTAAGAGGATGTAACCCTACACGATTTCTTCTTGAACTAGCCATCGTGCACTGATTGGATAAAGTATATTTGAGGCTTAGGATAAGTCCCCCAGTGGATCCTTTCCTCTTGACTACTTCAAGTCTAAGTCTAGTCCTTACACGAAATTCCACACTTGATAGTTGCTTAGGTTGGATAGCATCTGCCTCATCGACGATAGACTATCCCAGCAATCAGTTCCACTTTAGGGAGATGTAAGTCTACATTCCTTCTCTCTAGACTAATTGTCACAAACCGATGGGCACCTTAGGTTGGTTGGTGCTCCCCATGCTAACGGCGGCCCACCCGGTGGATACACCACTCATGGCAGATATAAGTCTATAAGCATTTTCCTGGAGTTGGCCACCATATACCTATAAGATTTTTTTACAGGGTTTTGGATAAAGCCACTAGTGGCACCTCTCCTGTGGGCACTCTATTTCGTTCACATCCTTAGAGACCCCATTTAGACACTACCCTAGTTACTCTTGGATTGGCGTCCCCTTTCTTAATGGTCAAATTGGATTGGAGAATTTGTCTTGCGATATGTAGATTTTCCTTGTAAAGTGAGGACTAGATATGAGTTCCTTCTCGCCCCACACACCAACAAGGTCCACAAACATATCAAAAAGATATATATATATATATATATATATATATATATATATATATATATATGTTTATATAGTAATTACATTAAATCATAGTGGATCCTTATTCAGAAAGTTATAAGTCTACAAGCTTTCTTTCTGACTTGACCATTACACACCAAAAGGCACCCCTTAGATTGGTTAGTCTACGGTTGACTATCCCTTTGGATTTGTAAATCTAAGATAAGACTGGATATTAATTAGTGGATCCATCAATGGTAGGGTCCATCTAAAATTAAATTGATCTTGACTATTCTTGAGTCGATATGAGCTCATAGTGGCATCATTCAATAATCGTCTTAGGTCAGGTCTGATTTATTGTGCTATCAACCAGTCACCCCAGAGTTTCCTTGTTTAGGGAGTTGTAAGTCAACAAGCTTTCTTCTTAACTTGACCATTGCACACTGAAAGCCAACCCTTAGGTTGGTTAATCCTACCTGATGGCTGGTAGACTTTCCTTTTGGATTTGTAAATCTAAGATGCTAGGATATTAGCTCCTTCTTAGTGGATCCATCGCACGATAGGGTCCATCTAAAATCCATCATCTTCTAAATGAGATAAATATAATCAATCTCATCAGTCACTAGTTCGATATGGTTGACCAAGATTTATGAAAGATTTCAACTCGAACCTTTCTTTTCAACTTGACTTGACCAATGATCACACTCAATTGAGCGGGTCAATTCTGTCAATTTTGGGTTTCCTGGTCAAATTTCATTGTCAAAGTCAATTTCTTGGAGAGTCAACCCAAGTTCTTAGTCATTCTTCAATCCAACCCGACAAAATTTCAAAAATCATTTTTCAGTCTTGAAGTTGTCTCGGCCATTTTGACACCCATCAAACCACCTTATTCAGGGATCGATCTCATATCTCTACAGATGCCTCAAAATCAAAATCATATCCTCTCAATGGAGCCTCAAATCATAAGTCAATAAATCAAATTAAATTCTTATCCTAGTGGATGCCCCACTAATTAAATCAAATTGAATTCTCCCCGAAGGTGCCATATCCTCTCCTCAATGGAGCCCGCATAAAATCAATCCTAGTCAAACCTTTATCCTTAGTGGATAATCTGAACCTGCTTGCCTAGTAGAAGGTTCTTGCACTCATCCCCATCACTTCTTTTTCTCCCTAAATCATTTTAAACCAACTCAAACTCTCATCCTCTATGGATGAGCTAGATCTACTTCCCTAGTAGAAGGTTCACATGCTTGATCCCTCAGTGGATCCTTCCTTCCACTTTTATGCCCTTGGCATGAGTTCAGTTACATTGAACTAATATCTTGATTCCTTTTACATCTCGAGTTTAAGAATAGATTATCTCTGTTAGTGGTTGCAATCCTTCGGACATTGTTGTTCATCTTGGTCAACACCAATACATGTTGTGCGCCTAGTTAGTTACACCACACATATTGGGCACCCATTGTTGACCTCACTTTCGGAGTGAGCTCTCAACTTTCTCATTATAGATATCGGACTCTTGTGGACACTAAGAGCTCCTTAGTCTTAAGACACTTCTAGTGATTAGGTGAATATTTAACTTAAGCCAAGAGACTTAGAAGAGTTAGCCATAAGAATAGGTTATGCCTTAGGGATTTAAGAAAATTTGCCTACCCTATATCCTTAAACCCAATCCTCACTTATTCCTTCAAACCAAACTTCCAAACCAAGTCTCAAATTCAAATCTAAATTCCAAATCAATCCCAAAATAAATGATTGAAACCCATCAAATTCAAATTCCAAAACCCTTCCTAAGCCCTTTGATTTTATCTTATGGACTTAGCCTTTGCCAAATTCAAATCAACCCCAATTCAATTGATTTTCTCAAATATAAATTCAATCTCAAATCCAAATCATAAATCAAATCCCAAATCAAATTATTAAAACCCATGACTAAACTCAAATTCTAAAATTCCTTCCTAAGCCATATGAACCACCTTTATATGCTTAGCCAAAAATCCCTTTAAACCAAATCAAATTTGGTTGATTTCTTTATAAATCAATCATTCCTTCATTTATATTCACAAATATAAATGAAATCTAAATTCAAACTAATCAAATCAAATCAAACTAAATCAAACCAAATCAAGACCTTTCTTAAGCCATATGGACCTACCTCCATAAGCTTAATCAAATCTCAACTCAAATCAACCCAAACATAATTGATTTCTTTATAAATCAATTATTTCTTCATTTATATTCACAAATATAAATGAAACCCACCTTCCAACCAAAAATAAATCAAACTAAATCAATTCCTACTTAAGCCCTTTTGACCATCTTAAATTTGGTCAAATTTGCATCCAAATCACTCCAAACTCAAATAATTTTATCATAACCCATTTATATATCCAAATATAAATGAAATATAAATCAAAATGGCCAAAACCAAACCCAATTCAAACTGAATTTCCAATTTTAGCCCTTTTAGCTAAATTCTTGAACTTTGCTAAATGATGCCCAAATCAATTCAAAACCCATGGATTTCTTCATGGTTCAATCATTTCTTTAATCATTGTTCCAAATATAAACACAAACTATAATTATCAAACCAAATCCAAGTCAACTCAAGTGAAGCCCATGTTGACCCCTTTTGGCTTGAAATTATCATATAAACTAAAATCCATTTGATTCCAAACCAATTGCAATTGGATTAATATTTTCATCATAAATCCATATGTGAGTTCAACTAAACTTAAATCAAGCCAAGACCAAACCAATTGACCCATTTAGGTCCACTTGACCCAAAGTGGCCTAAAGACCCTTTTTGAGCCAAGTTATAATCCAACCCAAATTGGATTGAACTAAGCCTATCCAAATCCCATATCATGATCTTAGAGTGATCAACTACCTTGAATTGGGTCAAACCAAGTCAACTTGGTCCTTTGACCAAGTCAACCTTTAGCTAAAATTAAACCCAACTTAGCCAAAACCCACCATATACCAAATTGATTGAAACCATTGATCCAAACCAATTCATAATTAATGATTGAACATGACCAAACCCTCAATTGAGCCAAACCAAGCCAAATTGATCATTTGACCTAAGTTGACCCAAGTTGGCCTAAAAAGCCAAAATGGGTCAAATCATGATTTGATCCAAATTGATTGCAACCAATGGCTCAAGTTCATTCCAAATCACTTGTTGAACTTGACCATAGCCATGATTGAGCTCAATTTGACCAATTGGTCAACTTGACCCAACCTAGCCCAAATTGACCTAAAAGGTCAAATTAGCCAAAAATCTAAATTAAATCCAAATTAAACTAAACTGAAGCCTACAATCATTTTTAATTAACCCATTGAATATGAACCAACACCTAACCCAACCCAATTTGGTCAAATTGGTCAACTTAGCCCATTTGACCTATTTGAATCTAAAAGAGTCAAAATCAAATGTAAGCTAAATTAATCAAACCACTTGAACCAAAACTCTTCAAATCATCATTTAAACCTAACCCAAGTCTAGGTTTGACCCAATTTGACCAATTGGTCAACCCAACCCAACCTAACCCAAATGAGCCTATTTTGACCATATGAAGCCAAATCACCCAAAGCCAACCCATGGGACCTAGGACCTGACCTAACCTGACCCAAACCAATCCTAACTCATTCCCAAACCAGAACAAGTCCATAATGGGCCCCACCCAAGCAATGAGCCATTAGACAAACCTCTTTCCATTGAATCCTCACATTAACAAGCAAAGTCAACTCCCCCATCACCATGGCAGCCCCCAAGCACTCAAGTGAGACTCCACTTGACTCACCTAGCTCACCTAACACATCTTAGGTCAGCCAAGGACCAAGGGGAGTTCACCTCTTCCTCACTCAAGCCAAAACTGAAAACCCATGGATTTAAGCCAAGAGGCCTTTGCACACCAGCCCTTGGGCAGCCTCCCACTGCCTTCTCCACTCAAGTTGAACCACATGGAGTTGGATACGACCTCTCTGGTGCCCTAACGATGGCTTGTCAACCGAAATAAGCCAGCTCATCCTGTCCATCCATCAAGCACGATTAGGGGTATACTCCCCCAATTCGAGTGGGATTCGACATAATTCGCACTATAAGAGTTCCCTAGGCCATTTTAAATCTTTTTAGAGCTTTTCTAAGCATCCCAAAGCTCCCTCAATTGGCCATTGCTCTCTGCTTGTGAACCTAAAAAGGGGATCCCATCCTTGATTCAAACTCCTCCTCCACTCAACCAATCTCAATCAAATTTACACACACCTTCACTGCACCTAATCGAAGCCAACTAAATCATTTCCCAAGCTCCCAAGCCATCAGAGATAGGACTTCGATCAAGATTGAATGCCAAATCCAAGGAGCTTGGTTCATAGAGAAAACCACCTCAAATCAAGGCTCGTGCAGCTCAAGAACTTCATTTCTACCAAACGAAGCTACTTTAGTCAATCTCACCACCAAACATCAACTTCGGTGAGGTAATTCCTCTAAAACATCACATTCAGGAAAATGTGTTGGTCCTTTTCAAAGGAAATTTGAAATGCGTTTTTTTCATTGGATGTGCTCATCTCTCTCTCGATGGGGATCAATTTGATCCCAATCTGAGCTCGGGTGAGCCGGATCGAATGGAGAAAGATGGATGGTATCTGTCTTTTGCCATCTGCGAAGGAGAAGGATTATGGGACATCTATTCCACATGATCAACATGGACGGTCTGGATCTGATCATGTGTAGATCCCTTGATTAATCCTTCAAAACCACGGGTCCAATCGTGGCCGTCCGATCTTAGATCGGATGGTCCACAGAAAAGTGCATCCGCCGTAATCCAAGTCAGCCTCCTGGTTTGACAACATAAATACCATATCCCATCGCCCCACATGGAAAGTGTACGCACGCCGTGGCAATCGATTAAGGGTTAATTAGGATTATTTTAATTAATTTTTAAGGTTGAATCTTCCCAAAATCATAACTAATCCTAAAAAAATACAAAAATATAAATGAGGGCAAATTTTGAAGATATTTTAGAGTATAATCTATTAAAATTATTATTAATTAATTTTGAACAATATTTTTTTGCTTAATTAAGGTTTAATTAAAATTTAATTAGCCTAATTACCCTCTGATTAGTTGTCAAATTAATTTCAAATTTTTTAGAGATGTTTAGGGGGATGACCTCTACCTTCCCTATTTTCCTGGAATTTATTGGATAGTTAATTAGAAAAATTAATAGATTAAGCCTTAATTACTCTCCAATCTTAATTAGTGATAATTAAGCAAATAAATAATGGTTTAATTAATGATTAAGCTTATTATCCTCTGTTAAAAGTGGGTAGCTTTAGGGAAATGGTTTGGGTTCACTCCTTATAACCATTTCATTAAACCTCCTCATTTGTTTTAAATTAATTAAAGGTTAATTAATTGATTAACCACTTAATTAATCAATTAAAATAGAAAGGCTATTTAATTACTTCAGAGCCTCATTGGATGTTTGAAATGACTTAGGGATTGGGATTGAGGCCACTTCCTTGATCTCTTTCCTAAGTTAATTTCATCATTCTAATTATATAATGATTTAATTAACCATTAAAGGCTTAATGAAATTAATTTAAAATCCATTGATTCACAACTTAACTTTGTTTAATCAATCTTGGGTAGCTCTTTGGGTGTTCAATAACCTAAAGAGAGAGCTAATGAAATTATGGTTAGCTCACATGTGTGAGAAAACTATGAAAGTAATTAAGTGAGCTCCTTAAGTTTAATTAACTATTAATTATGAAATTGCATTAGGCCCCTTTCATTTCTTAGAGCATTGCTAATTTACTTTTCATGTGATTGCATCTCATATTGGTTCATCATTATTTAGCTAATTAACTTAAGGTGATATAGGGTTAATTAATGGATTTAATTCATACCTTAACCTAATCAAGACATAAAATCAACCCAATTGCTCTTCAATAAACCAAATTAACTCATACATGGGGGATGGAATTAGGATTAGCAAACCTCTTTCATATTTCTTTAAATCAATCAAACATAAGATCAAAATAACTTTAAAAAATTTTGGTTTATTTTAAATGAGTTTGTTTAATATGATTGTCCTTAGGACTTAGTTGGATTGAATGAAATTACATGCTTATGTTTCTTTATTTCTTTCCAATCATGTTAAAATATTGTATGCCACTTGTATTCATGCATTCATTTCTTTCAAATTAATCAAAGAAAGATGATTTCTTTTATGTCAATTTTCATGTGTTGACTTAACTAGAAATATGTGTGGCTATTATCACTATTAAATCAAATATATTTTTAAAAGCTTATTAATGAATGATAATATATATTGTGACATAAGTTATCTATACATAGGTGATGCATGTGAATATAAGCTTAGTGTATGAAGTGAAGTCCCTTTTTTACATTCATGTGTTGATTTGCATAAGCTTGAATGTTAATGGGTATATTAGGACATCAGGACACTTTAAGTAGCCCCAAAGAGGTTCCTACCTCACCCCTGGTGAATAATATGTACTCATTTGATTTCATTCTTATGCATCTTAACATTGAGATTTAGATAGAGCTTTAATTCATTTACACAAATAAATCGAATCAAATCAAATACAATTTTTGCATAGTTTTTTCTATTCTTATAGTTGTTTATACATCCATATGTATTTAAGAATGCCGTGTATATTAGTCTGGACATTCCAGGGATGCACGACTTTAAGTAGCCCCATGGAGGTTCCTTCCTCGTTCCCCTGGTGCTGAACAATGGCATCATACTTGCTTAAAACTTGTATATATTTGAATGTTTATTTAGCTAGTGAATGAAAACCCCATTTTTTATTACAAAGATATGCATCCATACTTTGTTAAAATGGTTGAATTAATTAATCATATGATTTAGGGCTCTTTTCTTTTACTTTTGTATAAGAATTTAGATAGAGTTTTAAATTAATATGACAAAAATAATTCAACCAAATGAAATATCAATTCTAAGTATATTTGCTTACATTCATCATTAAAGTGTGCTAAGATATAAATTGCATGTATAAGTATGTTTAGGACTTAAACATATACATGCCATATATATGATGGAAAGAAATGAACAAACATGTGTTATGTGATAGTAATTCATTCCAATTAATCTTAAGATATCTTTCTTATTGAATGAGTTTATTTAAAGTGAACCTAAACTATGATTAATTAAAACATGTAATAAGTCATTCACTAAAGAATTGATTAATTAATTTGCTTTAGATGTGACTTAAGGTAGGGATAAAAGGGAGTTATCTTCTCTTTCTTTCTCTTCATAACACTTAGTTGTTTAGTGTAAGTCAAGATGAAACAAAAGAAAACATAAAGTAAAATTCATAAATTAACTAAGCCACTTAAAGTGGAACCTTCCTTTAAAATTAAATCTCTTCGTACTGAGAAAATCTTAACTCTAAAGCCTAGTTAGGACATACCACACAAGCCTTGATATACACATTATATTAATTCACCACTTCTAGTTTTATGTTAGGGCGGTGCATGATTTGATGTATGTTGTTTTATGATGTATTATATACTGATGTTATGTATGATACTAGATGTTAGACCATGATTAGCCTAATCATATTTTATGCAGGAGATTATGCTTAAGGGGTGCTTAAAATAAATATAAATGCTCTCTTTGGTTGCTTAACCCCTAAGCATGATCTATAATAGGACAGTGGACTTGGTTACCCATGTGCTAAGTCCAAATTATTCATATAAGCTTGGGTTGTATGGTGTGTTTAGCTAACACTTATTTTGTAGGTATAGTTAGATTTACTTTTCTATTATTTTAATGTAATTGTGCATTAGGAATTTGGTTAAGTGTTATGGGGTTAAGGATGAACATTAGATAAAAGATTTAATCCTAGGGTGTCATATGATGCCCAGAAACCTACCAAATCAAATGAAGTAAATCAAATGAAGAGATGGAGTGAGCATGAAGATATGAAGAAACCCATAACACTTATCATTTATAATTTGTAATTATTCTTTCATATATATAAGGGGTAGAGTCGCTACCCACATTTCTTTTCGGGTTATCATGGTATCCCAATCACGCCTATTATTCTTTCACGTTGAGTTTATAAATTATTTGATAATTTGTTTACATTATGCAATAGAAATGATTTATATTTTCATAGTTTCTTCATGTATGATGATTTATATGTGTGGCCTAGATCTGCTTAGGCTCTTAAAGAAAAATAAGCTTTTCTACCCCAATCATAAATCATAACTAAATTTTTTAAAATAACTCATAACCTCACATAAAGCCTAGGCATTAAATCTGGATAAATAAAAGATTTAGCAACTCCTTAGCTGGATGTTGTATGTCTAATATCATGCATGCATCTTCTACCACTCTTGTAAAATCAGAGCCCCCGTTCTTGCACATATGGGAAATGCTTGACCTATGAGAGAAACTCTTACTGATGGGGCTTCACCCTCTTCTTTCTTGATTTGACCCATAACTTATTTCAACATACATTTAGGCATATAAAATCCTATGGCCTATGTCAAAACAAAGAGTCCAAATAAAATAAAATTTAATAAGATTTGCATTAGATTAAGTCATTATTCATACCACTCATGCTCTAGTCTCTTAGGGAGTGGGTTTAAGGACTTTAGTTTCTTTATAAATAATAGCATCCTAACCATCTTGCAAAACATATGACTTGACCACATAGTTTTAAAATGTAGGAGGAGTTAGTTGGCCACCACTCCTAGTGGTTATAAGTCCAACAGTTGGGTAGTTTACCCTCTCTTATGGAGGTAAATAATATACCTACTTTCGCCTTAGATTTAGGTCATGCTTTGGCCTTCACCAAAGATCTCTAGCTTAAGGATCTGAGGTTGTTGTTTCCCTTTGGAATTACAAGCATAAATTCTCACCTCTTAGGAATTTTCACAACCTTGTGTTGTGGGAATATAAGCCCTAACTTTCTAATAAAATTTCAACTCAAATATATAATTCTCCTCAATTTCAAATATATAAAGCACAACCATAGGATAGTTTGGGATGCTCGCTAAGTTTTCTAGTATTATGAGCATCCCATACTCATCTCATTTTAGCTTTGATAATAAGTCTCTCATTTTGATCTATCCCCCTTGATTTTTTAAATATAACCAATTTATTGATAGTCCTATCTTTGAATTCTTTGGAGAAAATAATTACCTACTTTAATCAAGAATATTCCTAAGGAACTCACCTTGCTTAGGATGTAATTAACTAATGGGCTTGCCCCCATAAGGAACTTTAGAACCCGATTTAAATAAACCATACTTTATTTCTCCATGTAAAGTAGGGGAAAAATCTCTGGTACATTCGAAGACCCATCATGCCTTAAGAGTCCTTATTAGGTGATTAAGTCCATCGTAGGATAATGATTTCTATCTTTTGAGATAGTGCAATATTCCTTGATCATTACCCTCAATAAGTATATCCTCGATCTTGATGTCCCCTCATATACACACATCACAAACTAAAATAAACACCATTGGTTGAAATGGAATATATTCTCATGACTTAGCAGTATGTTCAATAACTCATTGAATCAAAAGGAATATTTGATAGCCATAAATCCCTTCTATCAGCTAAGGTATACTTAATATTGTCTCATTGGACAAACACCACCCCAGGTCTACAAGGATTCATTAACGTAACCCATGTGCAGGATCTTTCAGGTTAAGTGACTACCTCCTCTTACTAAGTGACTAGGGACCACGATAGGGATGATGGAACCATGGGATCTAGATCAAACATCAACATTCCACCAACCATATGCTTTTGTTAAATAATGGTGAATTTCATAAATTTTAAACCCCAAATTTTAAACTCCACATCTATATATCACGCATTTAATGTTCTAATGACAGCCTTAATCAAAAGTTCTCTAGCATTGGGAGGTAATTCATAGGTGCTTGAAGAAACTGAACTAGTTAAAAGTCCTCACAAAATGAGGATGAAATCTAGGTCTTATCTACTATTTCATCTACCTTTTGAAATTTTTTTTTGACATAATTCAAACTCTCTTCATCAAAGGTTATTTTGGAGCCCAAAATGGTCGCTTAATGTATGAGAATCCTTCAATTTGAAACAAATTTTTCTTGATGAAAAGACTAATCAACATGAAGATGTTAAATGGCAGTTTAGTGGCTAATAATCTAAATGACTTCAACATTGTAACAAACTAGTTAAGCTCTGTTGGTATCAAGTTTGATGATGAGGTTGGGGTTTTGTTACTTCTATCTTTATTATTAGATAATTGGGATGGTTAAATTATTATAGTATAGCCCTTTAGGATATATAAAAGTTAAACTGATCATGGGTTTAACATTAAATGAAGACATTCACAAGAGGGAAAATGGCGAAGGTTAAAGTTTAGCCCTAGATGTTCAAACTAAACAAAGGGGTTTAGAAAGAAACTCAAATTGAGGTAGATCTATTACAAATGTCGAAATTACTAGGGAAAGGAAAGTATCAGTTATGGAAAGGAATGACATTATAAAGACTATATTGTTCCAAAAAATTCTAGTGAAAATCAAGACATAAATCCCACAAATATTTTGTGTGCCATAATTTTATCTTTAGATAGTACCAAATCTTGGGTAGTGGACTTGGTACATTCTCTTTGCTAAGTAAAGACGTGTTCAAAAATTACACTCAAGGTGATCTAGGAAAGGTTTATGGGAGATGACAAGTCATGTAACATTATAGAAATGATGATATTGATACTTTGGGATGATAAACAAACTATTTGGTAGTTAAAGGATAGAGACATGTTCTATGTTTGAAGAGAAACCAAATCTTTGTTTGAGCTTTTATCATGACTTTCACAAGAGACTCTTGTAAAGTGAGAAAAGGAGTAATGATAATGGATTGTAACAAAGAAGACACTTTTATTTGATCAATAAAGTGTTTGACTCTATTATAATAACTAGGGTAGATATTGATGCGGTCATTAGAACTACAAGCTAAAAATGAGAAATGTATAAAATCTCTCTTTCTAAAGGAAAATTTTAGGTTAAAATTATAAACTTAGATTTATGTAAAGCTGTATATAGCAAGCAAATGAAAGTTAGTTTTTTCAAAGAGTGGGAAAGAACTAGAATCACTTGGAGTTAACTACAATGTATGAGGTCCTACTTTGCCCTTTATATATATATATATATATATATATATATATATAATATATATATATATATATATATATATATATATATATATATATATATATATATATATATATATTTCTTAAAACAAGTTAATGAAGTACAAGGAGTTCTTTAGACCCCTAGTACTTAAGTAAGAAAATTTAATAAAATCTCACGACTTTATATATAAGTGGAGTATCCACCAACACCCACCCATCTTGAAGGTTATGAATTAATGTAGATGACACATTCATCACCCACTACTAAATGGCCTGTGACTTACATATTGTGAGACATTTCTATTCACTAGAATGCAATGATTATAACAATGGAGGTTTGACTGTGTAGAGGAGAGATATGATGTGATCTAATATATAATTTTATTATATATTACTAACATTTATTTTATACGAAACCATAAAATAGGCAAACTTACAAAAACTAATGCTTAGGAGATTATACTCTCACATAATATATTTATTGCTTCACATTAACTATGGTACTTTAAGATTGACATTATATGTGTTTAACAGTTTGTATGTTAGGGTCACACACTTCACTCAAGTATAGGTTAGACATATTTAACATAAATACAAAGCAACTTTATGAAGTAATAGTGATTAAACATATGAGGCTCAAAAGCTACCAAAATTTAACTTATGAGTCATAACATATCACTATCATTTTTAAAAAATAAATATCACTACTAAACATTGATTAAAAATTAGCATAATTTAATATTTTAAATATATTATTTATTTCAAGTTTCAAACAATGTTTATTAATATAGACTTTAACTATTCCTTAATTAAGAACTTATAAATCTAATTAAATGTAACAATTATTCTATCATCAAATTAAGTCATAAATGATATTAATTTAATTAGCCTAATAAATAATATTCTACTTGTTTTAATATAAAATTTTAATTTGGATATTTTTTTCCTTAACATGAAACAACTACTAAATTTTAACATTTAAAAAAAAACATTGTCAAATAAATATAAAAGCTTTTTAATATGATATGTTAGAACATAAAAGAAAAAAAAAAGTTGACATTATAAATAAAAGACTTAAGAGAAAAAGCTTTAAATAAATGTTTTATACCATGTTTATTCGGTTATTCATACCAAAGAGCGGTTAAATAAATGTTTCTTATGAGCTCATTGCTAGATCCAATTTCTTTCACTGGAAATTGCATCATGGATGGACTCTTGGTAAATGGAATGAGCTTTAGCTTTGATTCTCTCATCATAGAAAAGCTCTTGCTGTGCCAGGAGTAGTTATTCTGACATCTTAGAAGTTTCAAGCATGTTTTATACCGCCATGAGTTTCTTACAAAAGGTAAGATGATATTCTCTCCTCATGAACAGAACCAGCCAAGCTGAAAATACTCTGATATTAAAATCCTAAAAGAATAATTTGATAATTTTTAAACGCGAGCCTATGCACTTTCTTGTGATCAGAGTAGTAGGATAGAATCAAACCACCCCTAAATAGATTTTTTTCTCCGCTAAAATATAAAATTTAATAAAAATAAAAATTGTCTTTTAAAGATTAAGTCTTATAATACAATGATTAATCTAAAACCTAATTATTCTTCACTAATTGTATATGACTCAATAATTAGGTCAAATTCGATTAAATTTTTCTAGGTTCATTTATTTATTGAGCCAAATGTGAACAAGATCTTTAATAATTGTTTGACTTTGCAAATATCTTTGATACCTTATCAGAAAATACGTTCAATAAAACAAGAATCATCAATACTTTGAATTTTATGAACTTATGGTTAAATTAAAAGACTCAATGTGACAAACCCATATACATCAAGAGATGATTGATCCTAGTCCAAATCAAGTTTTTGAAGTGGATCTAGAACTTTTGAAGTATTAATTGAAGTGTTAAAGAGTCTCTAATTCTATCATGCTTATAGTCAAGTCTTACGGCTAGATAAGATAAATTCAATGAGCTCAAGATCAATTAAATCTCAGGTCATTAAAACAAATAAATATTACAAATATAAATTATGATCAAAGGATTTAATATGTATCACCTGATAAAGTCTTTTGAGATTTTATTTGAATTTATCAAAATGCTCTTCTTAAAATTTTATAAAGAAAACATCATCATCACCATGGAGGAGGAAGGAAAGAGCCAAATTTAAGAGTTTGAAACTAGTTATCATAGACCACTATTAATATTTATCGTTGACAACCACCTATAGTTATCGTCAATCGCTACTAATATCTATTGTGGCTCATTAACCACCAGAAGGATATTATAGCCATATTAGTTTTAGTATTGTTATTTTTGTACCACAATCTTATAACATCATATTCTCTAATTAATAAAAAGAGTGGAATTCTATAATTTCATCTACATATTAGATTATTTTTATTGGGCTGTCCTGGAATTTTTTTTCCTTTGTGGGATTTTCTATTTAAAAACTCTGGTGTCTTTTATATTCTGCTTTATTTGTGTGTAATTTTTATTCTATTGCCGTGAATATATATATAATTTAGCTTTTAGTGATTTATATAATATATTAGATATCAAAGAAGGTGAAAGATGAAGTAGCTAACCAAAGAGATAGAAGTAAAGATTCTCAAGTGAGATTAAGGATGAAAATCATAAAGTGATTTTCTTAGAAAATGATATAAAATAAAATGGATGAGGCATTTTGATAAACTTTTAATGAAGGATCAGTACGATTGATTTTAGCAATCTTAATAATTTTATACAAAAAATAGAGAATTTTATTTTTATCAACGTATTAGTAACTCTAAAGGAGAAGCTTTAAAGAAAATGAAATGTGAAAACAAGTAGGACGATGATATTCTAATAAGTGTGGAAATGTTTAGAAGATCAGAATTTCTTGGCTTATAAATCTTTTTAATGTTATTTTAAAAAAAAAGATGCAGAGGAGAAAGAGTTTGTTGGTTCTAT
Source organism: Cymbidium sinense (assembly GCA_021442155.1). Lineage (NCBI taxonomy): Eukaryota > Viridiplantae > Streptophyta > Magnoliopsida > Asparagales > Orchidaceae > Cymbidium > Cymbidium sinense. The sequence goes on along the minus strand of JAKCPB010001242.1, from coordinate 42,188 downwards.
ATTTAAGAATAAAGGTGATGCACAAGAGGTGCAAATTATTGAGAATTAAGTTAATGTGGCATAAAATTATGGGAGAAAGTAAGAGCATATTGATGTGATACAAAAATTTCTCACTTTGGTTTCATGCCGTAGATCTACTATGGATGCTATATATTTGTTAAGAGGTTTGATGGAGAAGTCTAGAAAGCAAGGAGGATCTACATATGATATTTATTGATTTAGAAAGCTACGATAAAGTTTCAAGAGATGTTCTTTGGAGAGTTCTAGAAAAGAAAGAAGTTAATGTTGATTATATTCAAGTCATTAAGGATTTGTATACTAGAGCTGTCACTTGTGTCCAAACACAAGGAGGATCTACAAAATATTTTCCTATTTCAATTGGATTACATGAGGATCACTTTAAGCCCTTTTAAATTTTATTTATGGATGTTCTAGGCATTTAGAAGATGTACCTTGGTGTATGCTTTTGTTGATAACATTCATCTTGTTGATAAGACTAGAGAGAATCTAAGAGAAACTTGAATTAAGGTCAACCTTGAGTCTAAAGATTTTCATTTAAGTAGATCTAAAACTATATATCTATATATATATATATATATATATATATAGAGTGTAATTTTAGTTGTAGAAGTTATAGTGGTAGTGTCGTGACATTAGGTGAACAAGTCATTAAAAAGAGTAAGCCATTCATATATTTAGGCTCTATTGTTCAAAATAATGGTGAAATAGATGGAGATGTTATTAGTAGAATTCAAGTTGGATGGTTGAAGTGGAGGAAGCTCTTTGTGAAAAAAGTACGCTTAAACTTAAGGGAAAATTTTATAAGATGGTGGTGAGACCTACAATGACTTATGGTGTTGAATGTTGGCCAATAAAAGAGAAACATGAGACTAAGTCCCTTTGAGATGAGGATGCTCAGTGGATGAGTGGCTTTACTCTTAGAGATAAAATGTAAAATGAGTATGTTAAAAGTTGGAGTAGGTTCAGTCGCCTTAGATGGTTTGGCTATACAAAGCGTGTCATCCAATGACTTGGGAGAGTAGATGATTTGTCTTATGTTAAGAAATGTAGAAGACCCAAAAAAGACATGGTTAAGATGTATAAAAATGACCTTAGTCTACTTGAATTAAATGAGAATTTGGCACATAATGAACACAATGGAGATAAAGGATTCATGCCGACCCCAAGTGGGATAAAGGCTTCTTGTTGTTGTTGGAGTGAGACAAATTCATATTGTGATTGAAAAGAATTGAGTCGGACTTAGTGTTAAACCAATTATATATTGAGAAATAACTAATATTTCTAAATTTTTTTTTAGTTTATGTCTCTATTTAATACTCTATTTTGTTCAATGAATATTCTTTTATGAACCAAGAAGAAGAAGATACTTTTAAATATATTCCAACATTAAAGCTACACATTGATTTCAATATTAAGGAGAATGATTTTTAACATCTCACTCATAAAGAAGCTTTCTATTCTCAATTATTTTAATGCTTATTTATTCTTTTTATATATCTAAGATTAGATTCCTTCTATTTATCCACTCAATGTCATTATCTTTTTAAGTAATAATCAAATATCACTTAACTTGCATGCTTCTTTTTATAGCCAAAACTTCAGAAAAAAATATGTTTGAACAGACATTAAAAAAGTTCAAGCTCTTCATCATACAATATAATTTAGGGTTTGTTCTAGTAAACTTAAATGACTAAAAAATTATGAATCGAGTTCAAGTTGTATCATATCGGGTTAAGGTTCAATGTAAAATGATAATTTAATTATTTATTTTTTTTCAAATGAAAAACTTAATATTAAATTATAACTTTTTTATTATTTTATTAAGGGTGTGTCTAGATCTCATCTTGTAATGCTTAAATCGATTAATTGGATCAATTTTGAGTCGAGTTCACCTTAACTCATCATGACAAATGTTTATTTCTGTGTCAAACCAATTCAGATTTGATTGGGTTGGGTTTAAGTATAAATTTTGGCTACTTGTTAAATGAGTCTGATTCAAATCATAATGCCTCACATGGCGAACCTCCTGGGCAAATACCTTAACTTTTCCTCTCTTGTAGAGCATTCAACATTCATTCACCATGCAATAGAATACAACTTGATAGTCTAATTAGTAGAGCTCCAATAGGATATAAATTAGCCAGGTGAAGTTTGGGCGTAACTAACTTAAGGTTGATTCAATTATTTTGAAGCAGGTTCAACCTCGAGCCTCTAGTCGAGTTCATAGATTTAGTTCGAGATTAGCTTGTTGTATCAATTGAATGCTTGAATTTGAGTTGCGCCCAAGTTTCTCTATGAATTCATTAGGCCTTTTAGACAAAGAAGCAAGAAAGTAGTGACAAGAGTCTACTGGAGAATAGATTGACAATGGAGTTTACTGGAGAAAGCACACATGGACAACAAGAAAATCATTAGGAGCTGAAAAAAATATCTCCAACAAGATGATGAGGAAGACATGTGATAACTTGTTGGAGAAGACATTGGTGGGATCAACGATATTTGAAGAAAAAAAAAGAGTTTGTGACACTTATGACCACCCAAGTTAGCTTGCTCTAGATTTAAACTAATGCAGAAAGAAACATGATTTATGATTTACTATTTTATTTTAATGAAGTCAGCTAGTGAGCAAGCAAGTCAAGTCTTATCAGATATGAGCTTTAGCTCGCAAGTCGATAAGCTCAACTCGTGAACTCATTAATAAGTTAAAGGTTAATGAGTTTGAAATGACTCAACAAAAAAATAATTTCTCACAAGAAAATTATGAAAATTAATATAAAAATAGTAGCCAAATATAAATATAATAATAATGTGACACAAAAAAAAATTATATTATCTATCTCAATAAAAAAAAGTAATCAAAATTATAAAATTATTGAATGTATCTAATATAATGTATTAATTAATAATTAAAAAGTATATGTTGTCAATCATAAAATAAATCTAATAATATGGAAATCTATTCTGACTATTTTTCTCAATTCATGATTTTTTCATCAAAATAGCTTTCTACCTCCAGAACTGTGAAAAAATGAATAGCTTGAGAATTTATTTCGGTATCCTCTCATAATTATATGTGACATTTGCAAAAAAAAAAAAAAGGAGAATTAAACGAAGGATTTAATTTATAAATATAGAAGATAAAAGAACAAAATTAATAAATATATGATGATATTTTATAAAAAATGCCCTTGGTCTTGTTTTCTATTTTGAAGATTTTATCATCCATATTTATAAATTTAATCCTTCATATCCCAATATAAATTATATGATGATATTTTAAAATAATTCTTTTTTTTTCAAAATGAAACATATTTTTAATTTTAAATATGATAGATTTTAAATTTATCTTTGCTAAAATTTTAATTAGAATATCTTATACTTCTTTATTTTTTATTAAAGATGAATAAATTTTATTTTATGATATCATGATAAAAAAATTAGGAACAAACTGTTTCAATGATTATGCAATTTCCTAAAAAAATTTTATTTTTTGATTAATTAATATCTATTTATCACGATTAATTAAAATTTAAAATCCCAGCATAAATTAAATTTCTATATATTTTACCTAACTACATTAATCACAATTAAAACTTAAAAATACATTTAGGAGCTGTTTAATTATATATATTTGTGGTGTAAAATAAAGCAAATACATGCATTTTAGAAATTCTGGTATTTACTCCACTATTGTAAATGAATTATAAATTTGTCGTTTTGTTCATTTCTGAGGTATTTGAAACTCATTCATAGTACACAATTTTGAAATATAATATAGGTTTATTATCATAGTCCACCCGTAGCTGTCGCTGCCTATCACCGTCTGCCACTTTCCGCTACCTACCATCGTTGACTACCGTCACTCCCATCACTATTTTACTTTGTATTAATTTGCTTTACTAAGTAATAAAATGTAAATTCCTTCATTTAATATATATTTAACCAAATAACATAAAAGTATTTCAAATTCATTGCTTTCATTTTACACTAATTTTTTTTTTTAGTTGCATTTTTTTTTCAACCAAACAAATAGCCCCCTTAGAATAATTACAAAAATTTGAGTAAAATGGCCAGCCAATCAAGCTGGCCTGTAGTATAAAAAAATAATTAAACTCAAAAATTTTGATTTTATATTAAGGTTAACTCATTCTATCTCCATTAAATATCAACTCATTTAAACTGTCTCATAGAAGCAATACGTAACTGAACGAAGTACAACAGGTGAAATATTCTATAATTTAGATATAATTTCAGTTAAAGTAAACAAGAAATTAACCTAATCTTATATATTAACAAATAAAGCTTTTCATAAAAGCTACTTTTTTCAATGCTTATAAGAAATATTAGCGTTCATATATTTTTCTCTTTTATAGATTGGAGATCATTCGTTGCCTCTTCCAACATCAAAAGATATACTATATTATAGTTAAAAAGATATGAAAGGATAATCTTATATTTATGTTCGAAAATAATCCTTCATTGAGTTTTAAATTATGTTGGAACACATAATATTGAGTTCGAATATAATTTGAATTTTGTTAATTCAGACATAGTAGATTAGATCAAATACGATTCGAACCTCATATATACTGTTGAATGATAATTCAAACTTACATTTTAAACCTAAGGTTTGATAAATAGGTACAAATTTAGGTTTAGATTAAAGTTGAAATAGAGATTCAAAGAAGATTAGAATAAGATTTGAACCTATAATATGATATTCAAATCTTGTTTAAATCTCATTTGAAATTTATTTAGCCCAATGTCTATTTATTAACTTCAAACATAATGTCAAACAAAATTTAAATCATCTTCGAATAAGATTTGAATATTATTCCAGCTTTATTCAAATTTTTCTTTGTACTAAATTAGAACTAGTGTTCAACATTCAAAATTATGTTTGAATGGGGTTTTAATCTTATTTTTTATGGTATTGTTCTATGAAATTAATTAATTTGATTTATAATGTTTAAAATTAATAATATTCTTAAGTGAATCTAATCAAGTAGTCAATTTAACAAATATATATTTTCTATGTCCAAGCATTAAAATGAGCCATAAATAACAACCACTTTCAAATACTTCAACAAAGATTAATAAACTAGCCTTAAACTAATCAAAGTCCCAAGAATCTATCTTGTCCATAATGCACATAGCTCTCCCAATCAATTCCTAACCAACTTAATTAATTAGATCAATGTACTATCCTAAGTTTTATCTTCTCATAAAAAATTATCTTAATCATTTTTAATTACTAATTATTTAATATGATTTTTTGATTAGTCTATTTAATCTTAATTTAATATTTTATTTTAGCTACATGATTAATTACCATATTTAAATTTACTTCATTAACATATAACCAATTAATAAAATTTATTGTCATAATTATTTTAAATTTTCAAATTCCATTAAAATAAATAACATAACAATAATTCAAAGCCTCTCTTTTTAATGGGATAATTTTGATCATTATTAGACTTCATCAATTCATGATCTTTTCACTAAAATAGATTATAATGCATCATTTTAAAAACTTTTCCATTGAACTTTAGTTTTGTAAGTGTCAACATAAAATTGAACATTCTTTGTTACTTGTTATCTAAAAAACACAAATTATAAAAATAATTGTTACCCCATAAAATTGAATAGTAATTATTCAATAATATTTAAGAGACTTAAGAGGTTGATTGACTTGTGATAAAAATTTAAAAAATAAAATAAAATCAAGTAACCTCCATAATCTTTATCGTCTCTTTCTTCATCTCTTGCATTCTATGTCATACCTCATTCCATTCTTCAACATTCATCACCACCTTTATCATCTCAGTACCATCTTCATTTCTTCCACAATCAAAGTCTCATTCATTCTTTTGGTCAAGTAAAGCGGATATATGACTAATGACGCATCATTCTTGAGCTCTTTAATGTGGAGATCCACACAATTTGTATACTTTAGGTTGTTCAACTTATCCTAACTCTAACTAATAATTTTCTTAATTTTATTAAATTTAAGTGAGGTAGAAATTTATTTTTAACTAAAATCATCCCTGGCCTCAAATAATACCTTAAACTCATGGTCATAATATGTTCTAACTATCATGTTTATATGACTCAAATTTATTCATATTTTCATGAAATAATTAATTATTTTACTGATTTGATTAAAAACTTAAATAATTATATAAAATTATTTAGTGGAGGATAATTAATCATTTTATTTTTCAATAGATAAACCTTAATTTTAGAAAAATATTAACATTACATTCACACAATTCAAATAAATGATAAGATCAGGGCAATTTTTCAAATTTTAAATGGATAATTTTTCCATTAGGCTTCGCAATTTTGGCTCTTGAGGATGGAGTTATAGCCATCTTGATTTTGTACTTTTATATAAATAATGCACACCCCTAAAATAAAGCTTGAGACTAGAAGATAATCCTTGGGCTAAGAAATATGTTTAAATTCTTTTGTCTTGATGCATAAACTTGATTGAATCTTATTAGTAGCTACTTGAGACTGGGCTTGAGCTAATCTCATTAGATTTATGATAGAATTAAAAGTGCTTAGGTTAATTCATAATTAGTGGATATTGATTTGAACCATAGTTCAATATGGTTTAGCCTAGGTATATACATGAGGCTCTTAGCTTGATTTAAGTTGACCTAAAAGGTAAAATGAGTTCATTTAGATCAACTGAAGTTTCCTATAGTGGGTCTATGGGTCAAGTGAATAGTTAATCCATTTTATATTTGCTTTCTTCGAATCTTCTTGCTCTGCTGGTCAAAATAACTCAATCATTTATAGGTAAACATCATCTTTGAGTTAATTAGATATGGAATAAAGAAGATGATGAAAATACTAACAAGTTATATAATAAAGGAAAATATGATCTCCTAAATCATTAAGTGATGCATGCTCCATTTAGCAATAATGAATCATACTCATTCAAGCTACTCACAAGCCCTTAAAATAGAAGATAACATATTCCCTTTTCTATGAAGTACTTAAGCCCAAATAAAACTTATAAATAAATAGATCAATGTAATAAAAAGAGTACTCTAAAGTTGATTACAAATCCCAAAGAAAAATATTTAGACCTTAATATCGATTATTACAATCGTTATAAGTGTTTTACATGATTTATTTAAATTTAACTCAAAAAATATGTTGATTTATCAAATTTTCCTTTTATCAATATCTAACGACTCCCATGATCATGATATCATGAATTTTTTATATTATTGTGTTATTTATTATCTTCGACAAACTATTACATACTTTAAACATATAATTATCACCACATAATATTGAATATTAAACATGGGATAATAATTAAGAAGTGTTGTAGCATATCAAACCACTTATAGGGTTGCTACTTCTCTCAATATACTAATCACTTTCTCCATTGCCTTGTAAGATGGCCCCTCTTTCCCTATAGCTCTCATCGCCTCTTTCTTCATATTGTACATTCTCTGTCACACCTCATTTACTTCCTCATTTTTCATTAGTTCCTTCAACATCTTTGCCACATCCACCCTTCTCAGCACCCCATTTTCTCCCACATTCACCCTTAGTGCCACCTTTACACCTTCCACAAGCAAAGCAGCATTCATCCTTTGTTTTGAATAAAGTGGCCATGCGATCATAGGCACACCATTCACCAAACTCTCTAGGATGGAATTCCATCCACTGTGACACAAACCCACCCGTTGCACGATGACCCAATTCCTCTTGCTGTGGAGCCCATGACAACACCATCATTCCCCTTTCTTTTGTCCTCTCCATGAATCCTTCTGGGAGAAACTATTGAATCTTTATTGCTCTAGTTTGGATTAAAATAGTTACCACTTAGCTTTGTATCACTTGGTGGTCACACCACTCATAGGAATCTATGCCTGCTTATCTCTAGCCGAAGGGCAAGCTCTCGAGTCTGCTCCCATGACAAAGTACCACAACTACCAAAATAGATGAACACCACCAGTCCACTAGGTATTAATTCAAATCTATGCATTTATATGAGGCTCTTTGAATCTATATTTGACCCGAACCATGTAAGTGGTGCGATGAAAACTCAGGTTTCCCACTACCCCTCTATTGTAAAAAGTATTAATTAGCATGTTTTATAATAAACAATTTCTTATAATATTAACTTTGTTTTTGAAAAAAATAAGGGTATAATAATAATATTAATAATAACATCACCTGTTTTATAAAGTTGGCAGCACCTACTTCCAAGGCTTCAAAGATGTTCACTATAATTCCATCGAAATGATCATAATGCCTTGCATGGTGAAGCATCCAATCATAGACCTCATTTTTCCCCTCCTGTATCGGCTCCAAAAGATCCTTGCCTTTCAAGGGAACATAATCTGGCAGCCTTAGTGGCTTCTGTAGGTCTCGAAACTCACCGGTGGTGGCCTCGTCAAGAGCCAGAAGGTGAAGCATGAAAGAAAGGAAGAATAAATTAGAGGCTATGAAAAGGTAACTTGGGATGTCGAGCTCTTTGACCATGGTAAGGAAGTCACCTCCGAATAGGTCAACGATGACGGTGGTGAGCCAAGTGGTTTGTTGGAGAGAGATAAGAATTTCACAGAGAAGAGGAATGGAGTGGGCTATGGTGTGTGATGTTTATTTTTAAGATGTATGTGAAATGGGGTGGGGGGGACACCATGCAGATGAGGTGTACTTATTGAGGTGATTGGAGTGCATCAAGGAATAGTGCACTATCTCGAAAGATAGAAATCACTATCCTACGATGAACGATCACCTAATAAGAACTCTAAGGCATGATGGGTCTTCAAATATACCAAGATATTTTTCCTACTTTGCATGGATGAATAAAGTAATTTATTTAAATCGTTCTAAAGTTTCCTATGGGGCAAGCCTCCATAGTTAATTACATCTAAGAAGGTGAGTTCCTGAATGCTCTCGATTAAAGTAGACAATTATTGTCTCCAAAGATTTTAAAGATAAGACAATCAATAAATTGGTTATGTTTGAAAAATCAAGTGGGATAGTTCAAAAGGAGAGACTTATTATCGAAGCCTAAAAGAGATGAGTAAGGGTTGCTCATGATACTAAGAAGCCTAGTGAGCATCCCAAAATATCCTATAGTTCGACTTTATATATTTGAAATTGAAGAGAATTATATGTTTGTGTTGAAATTTTATTAGAAAGCTAGGACTTATAATCCCACAATACAAGATTGTGGAAATGCCTAAGAGGTAAGGATTTATGCTTGTAGCCCGAGGAGAAACAACAACCTCATATTTTAAATCTAGGGAGCTTTAACGAGAGCTAAAGCACGTTCTAAATTTAAGGAAAAAAATGGGTATATTGTTTACCTCCATAAGAAAGGGTAAATCACCTAACTGCTAGACTTATAACCTCCTAGAGTGGCAGCCAGCTAACTCCTTCTACATTTTAAAACCATGTAGTTAAGTCATATATTTTGCAAGATAGTTAGGTTGTTATTATTAGAAAGAAACTAAAGTCTTAAACCACTCCCTAAAATACTATAGCATGAGTGGTATGAATAAGGACTTATGCAAATTTTATCAAATTATATTTGATTTTGGACTCTTCATTTTGACAAGGCTATAGGATTTTATATGCCTAAATGCATAATGAAGTAGGGTTATTGGATAAATTAGAGAGAAACAAGTGTTTTCCACCACAAGGGAGACCCTCAAAGGTCAAGTCTTCCCCTATCGTGCAAGGATGGAAACCCTCTCTTAGCAAGAATGAAATAAGATGGTATACATGATATTAAGCATACAACATTCAACTAAGGGGTTGCTAAATCTTTTAATTATCTTGATTTAATATCTAGGCTTTAAATGAGATTATGAGTTGTTTAGAAAATTAGATTATGAGTTGTGATTGGGGTAAAAAGTTTATTTTTCCTCAAGAGCCTAATCGGATCAGCCACACATTAAATCATCATATATGAAGAAACTAGAAAAATACATGTCATTTCTATTACACAATTATAAATAAATCATCAAACAATTTATAAACTCAACATAAAAGAATAATAGGACGGTGCTGGGTACCTCATACAAAAAAGAAAAATGGGTAGTTGAGCTCTACCCTTATACAACCCAGGATATAAAAATAATAATTACAATTATAAATGATAAGTGTTATGGGGAGGTATTCAAGTCTTCATGCATCCTCATTTCTTCATTTGATTTGTAGGCTTAGGAATCACTAAATTAGACCTTAATGTTCATCCTTAACCCCATAACACTTAACCAAATTCTAATGTACAATTATATTAAAAAATGGAAAAGTAAATCTAACTACACCAATAAAATAAGTGTTAGATAAACACCATACAAGCATTATATGAATAATTTGGACTTAGCACTTCACATGGATAACCAAGTCCACATGTCCTAATTTAGATTATGCTTAGGGGTTAAGCAACCTGCAAAGGAGAGCATTTATATTTATTTTAAGCACCCCTTAAGCACAATCTTCTGCAAAAAATATAATTAGGCTAATCACGGTCTACCATCCAGTCTACGAAGCATACACCCTAATTAGGCTTGCATGGTATGTTCTAACTAGGCTTTAGAGTTATCATTCTCTAAGTATGAAGGGCATTTAATTATAAAGAGTGGTTTCACTTTAAAATGGTTTAATTGATTTATAAATTTTATTTAATATTTTATTTTGTTTCATTTGACCTACACTTAACAACTAAATGTTATAAAGAGAAGAAAAGAGAGGATCACTCTCTTTCATCCCTACCTTAAGTCACATCTAAAGAAAATTAATTACTCAATTCTTTTTAATGAATGACTTATTACATATTTTAAATTTAATCTTAAGTTTAGTTTACTTTAAATAATCTCATTCAATAAGAAATGCATCTTAAGATTAATTTGAATTAATTGCTATCATATAACACATATTTGTTGATTTCTTTCCATCATATATAGCATACATATGATTAAGTCCTAAACATAACTATACATGCAATTTATATCTTAACACACTTAAATGATGAATGTAAGCAAGTATACTTAGAGTTGATGTTTCATTTGATTGAAATATTTTGTCATATTAATTTAAAGCTATATCTAAATTCTTATGCAAAAGCATAAAAGTAGAATTCTAAATCATATGACTAATCAACCCAATCACTTGAACAAAATATGGATTCATATCATTTTAATAGAAAGAGGGTGGTTTTCATTCATTAACCAAATGCACATTCAAATATTTGAAAGTTTTAAGCAAGTACGTCACCATTGTTACGAGGTAGGAACCTCCTTGGGACTTAAAGCGTGCATCCACAATGTCAGACTAAAATACCACTATTCTTAAATATACATGGATGTATATGCAACTATAAGAATAGAAAACTATGCAAAAGTAGAATTTAGTTTATTTAATTTATTTGTGTAAATGAATTAAAGCTCTATCTAACTTCTAATGTCAAAGTGCATAAGAATGAAATCAAACTGGCACGTCGTCATTGTTCTGCACCAGGGGAGTGAGGTAGGAACCTTCTTAGGGCTACTTAAAGTCATGCGTCCCCAGAATATCCAGACTAATATACCCATTAACATTCAAACTTATACAAATCAATATATGAATGTAAGAAAGAGACTTCACTTCATACACTATGCTTATATTCACATGCACCTCCTATATATATGTACCTAAAGTCATTATATATATATATATATATATATATATATATTATTCATTAATATGCTTTTGAAAATACATTTGAGATTTAATAGATAATAGCCACATTTTAATTTAAGCCAACACATGCAAATTGACATAAAGGAAATTATTTTATTTAATTAATTTTGAAAGGAATGAATACATGACTATAAGTGGCATACAACATTTTAATGATTGGAAGAAATAAACAACACAAGCATGTAATTTCATTCAATCAACTAATTCTAAGGATAATCATATTAAATAAGCTAATTTAAAATAAACCAAAGTTTCTTAAAACCATTTTTCATTTCATATTTGATTGGATTTAGGAGATGTGAAAGAGGTTAGCTAATCCTAATCCCATTTCCCATATATGTGTGTGTTAATTTGATTTAATAAAAAGTAAATAGGTTAATTTTATGAATTGATTAAGTTAAGTATGGATTAAGTCAATTAATTAACCCTTATCTATGTCATTTTTAGGTAATTAATTAAACAATTATGAGCTAATATGATATGCAAATAAATTGAAAACTAAATAGCAATATTCTTAGGAAATGAAAGGGCTAATGTAATTAGCTTATTATTATTAATTAATTAAGAAACTCACTTAATTACTTTTATGGTTTCTCATACATGAGCTAACCATAATTTCATTAACTTTCTCTTTGGGTTGTCACCCAAGAGCTACCCAAGAATTAATTGGAAAAATAGGTTTAAGTTAAAGTTTATTTATCTAATTAAATCCTAATTATCCTTAATCAACAATAGGACTTTGGAAAAGAGATAAAGAAGGAAGCCTAAGTCTCAATCCCTAAATCATTTCAATTAGTTAATTAAATTTTAGATTTAATTTGGGTTTTGATTGATTTGATTAATTAATTAATGAGTCTTAATTAACTAATTTTAAAGAGGGAATGAAGAAGACTTAAGGAAAAGATCGGAAGAGGGATCCCAATCTATTTCCCTAAGTTTCTTCATTATTAACAGAGGTTAATGAACTTAATAAATGGATCAATTCACTATTAATTTGATTAATTATCATTAATTAAGGTAAGAGAGTAATTAAGGCTTAATCAATCAATTTTTTTAATTAACTATCCAATAAATTCTAAGAAAAATAAGGGAGGCAGAGGTCATCCCCGTAAACATCTCTGAAAAGTTTAAATTAGATATTAATTAGAGTAATTATACTAATTAAATTTTTAATTAAATCTTAATTAAGCAAAAATTACTGTACAAAATATATTAATAATAAATTTCTTGGATTCTCCTCTGAAATACTTTTATAATGAGCCCTCATTTATATTTTTTTAGATTTTTTTAGGATTAGTTATGAATTTTAGAAGTTTCAGTCTTAAAATTAGATTAATTAAGCCTAATTAACCCCTAATCCCGTCGATGCCGCGTGGTTGTTGATGCGGCACGCTTTCCACGTGGAGTGACAGGATAGACTATTTAAGTTGTCAAATCAGGATGTTGACTCGGATTGCGGTAGATGCGCTTTCCCGTGGACCGTGTGATCTAAGATCAGACAGCCATAATTAAATCCATGGTTTCAAAGGAAAAATCAAGGTATCTACGTGTGATTTGATCACGAGCATCTATTCCAATCACGCAGAACGGACGGCCCATGATTCATCTTCCTGTGAGCGATGGGAGATGAAGCTCATCCACCATGGATTGCTCAATATGAGCTCACCCGAGCTCGGATCCACTCCAAACTCAACCCACACCTTTGCGTGAAGGATCCACAAAGATCCAACGGCTATGATGGGCTCAAATGCAAGTTTCCTTTGGAAAGGACCAATGCATTTTTATTCAAGGATCAGTTTGAGGAATTACCTGACCAGAGCTTATGACCGGCAATTTCAACAATTAAGAAAGCTTCATTTGGTAGAAATGAAGCTCTGTTGTGCTGCACAATCCTTGATTTGAGGTAGTTTGCTCTATGGACCAAGCTCCTCCCTTTGAGCATTCGATCTTTATCGAACTAGGGCTTCCGTCAGCTTAGAAGCTTGGGAAATGGTTTGGTACTACTCAACGAGGTGTGGTGATAGTGTGTGTGAGTTTAATTGAAGTTTGATGTAATGGAGAAGAAGAATGAATTAGAAGCACCCTCCCTTGTTTTGGTTTTGCACGTGAGAGAGGAATTCCAATCGAGGGAGCCTTAGGAAGGTTTGAAAATGCTCTGAGGGATTTTGTTTCTCACTTAGGGGCTCAGATAGTGCGAATGGTCATGAATCCAGCTCGAATTGAGGGGGTATAACCCTCTTGCATAATAATCAAATGGGATCCATCCTTGAATTTCCTCGATTCACCTTCGTCAGTGGAGGGTCACCAGCTCCGTGGTATGCAGGGTTGGAGGAAGTTATGGCAGGGAGCTCAAGGTAAGATATGGGGGGATTGAGTTGGCTTGGTCCTTTGGGTGCTCAAGTATGAAGGAAGGAGGAAGGGTTTGGTTTCCTTTGGTCTATGGATAATCTTAGGCTTGCTTAGGTTGGGCTAGGAAGGCTAGGCACACCCCCATTTGGCACTTGGATGGCTAGCCAAGTGATGGGAGAGTGGACTTTACTTTTTATGGAAAGAATCCAATGTGGGGAGGTTTTTTCCAATAGGAAATTTCCTTGGGTGGGTCCCACTTGGATTTAGTATGGTTTGGGAGTGATCTAGGACTAGTTTGGGTCGGGTTACCATTTTTCCATTGGGTGTTGGATGTTCAATCAATTAAAATTAATTGTAGGTTTTGTTTTGATTTAATTTAGGTTTAATGGATTTTCCAATTTTGACCTTTAGGTCAATTTGGGCTAGTTGTTGACAAATTGATCAAATTGAGCTTTTGGGTTGGTCAAGTTCAATAATTGATTGGAAATGAACTTGAGCCATTGGTTGTAATAAATTTGGTTAAATCATGATTTGATCCATTTTTGGTTAGGCCATTTTGGTCAACTTTTTGGTCAATTGACTTGGTTTGGCTCATTTTTGTCATGTTCAACCATTGATTATGAAATGGGTTTCCAATAGTTTCAATCAATTTGGTATAGGTGAGTTGTTGGGTTTTATTTGGGCTAAAGGTTGACTGGTCAAAGGTTGACTTGGTTTAACACCAAGGTTGATCACCTATGATTGTTGCTCATGATATGATATTTGATAGCTAGTTCAATTTGGGTTGGATTAGAACTTGGCTCAAGGTTTAGGTCACTTTGGGTCAAGTGACCAAAATGAGTTAATTGGTTTGTTTAGCTTGGTTCAAGTTTAGTTGAACTTTGAGCTATGATTGATTTAAAATATTAGTTTCAATTTAGTTGAATTTTGTTTGATTTTTGATTAATGGCTATTTGGATTTAGGTCAATTTGGATTGGTCAAGGGTCAATTGTTGCTGGTCAAGGAAATGGTCAATGGATTGATATTTGAAAGAGATTTGGGCAAGGTTGGTCAATATGAGTTTTTGGGGTTGGAAAGGTTTGAATGTCAAATTGATTAGGAGTTTGAATCAATAGCAATCAATTTGGATAGGTGAGTTGATTTTTGAGTTTGGGAAATCAAAGTGACTTAGGTTTGACCAGAAAAAGAGTTAGGGGACGGGTTTGAAGTAGTTCAACCAATTGGAGTGAAGGGGAATCATTTAGGTTGATGTTTTTTATGGTAGTTGAACATCAATTATGATTATCAATTTTGTCACTCAAGAAAAGGAGGTTTGACTTGAAGGTTTGATAATTATAGTTTGTTTTCATAGAGATGAGTGATTGAAGAATGAGGATTCTTGAAAAAATCCATGGGTTTTGAATTGATTTGGGAATCATTTAGCCAAGTTGAAGAAATTGGCTAAAAAGGCTAAAATTGGAAATTTGATTTGACTTGGATTTGATTTTGGCAATTTGGATTTATATTTTATTTATATTTCAAAATATAAATGAAAGAATAAATGATTTATGAGAAAATCACTTGAGTTTTGAGTACATTGAAAGCAAATTTGACCGAGCTTAAGAATGTAGGTCAAAAGGGCTTAAGAAGGGAATTGATTTAGTTTGATTTATTCTTGATCAATGGAAGATTGGTTTCATTTATATTTATGAATATAAATATAGAAATAATTTATTTATAAAGAAATCAATTGAGTTTGGGTTAATTTGAGTTGAGATTTGATTAAGCTTATGGAGGTAGGTTCTTATGGCTTAAGAAAGGTCTTGATTTGATTTGTTTGATTTGATTTGGCTTATTTGAATTTGGATTTCATTTATATTTGTGAATATAAATGAAGGAATGATTGATTTATAAAAAAATCAATCCAGTTTGATTCGATTTGAAGGGGGATTTGGCTAAGCATATGAAAGGGGTTCATATGGCCTAGGAAGGGATTTTGGAATTTGTATTTGATCATAAGTTTCAATCATTTGATTTGGAATTTGGGTTAGGATTTGATTTAAGATTTAATGGATATTTGAGAAAATCAATTGAATTGAGGTTGATTTAAATTCGGTTAAGGCTAAGTCCATAAGATAAAATCAAAGGGGTTTGGAAGGGTTTTGGAATTTGAATTTGATCATGGGTTTCAATCATTTGATTTGGAATTGATTTATAATTTAGATTTGAATTGGATTTAAGGTTTGGTTTGAGGAAGGAAGCATGGATTGGGTTTAAGCCATAGGGTAGGCAAGTCTTCCTAAGTCCCTAAGGCATAACCTTTTCCTATGGCTAACCCTTCTAAGTCTCCAGACTTACGCTAAGTGTTCACCTAATCACTAGAAATGTCTTATGACTAAGGAACTCTTAGTGTCTATAAGAGTTCTAAATCTATGACGAGAAAGTTGAGAACTAACTCCAAAAGTGAGGTCAACAACAAGGCATGTGCGGGTGATGATGTGGGTGTCGGAAGGGAGGTCTTGGGGCGGTAGGAGAGGGAGTTGGACGATGGTAGAGATGGAAGAAGGGAGATTATTGGGAATTTTGAATGTAGGCTCACATATTAATTTAATTATATATTATATGCTATTTTATTTTTTAAGCTTATTAATTTTGTGATTAAATAAAGATTAATAATTATTGACCTCATTTTTGGATGAGGTTAATTTAGCATGCTTAGGACACTATGCCTAGTGACCTAGATAATTCACCTTGGGTTGGATCTAACCTATTCATCTTAGGTAGGATCAACTCAAGCATCCAAATTCAAAATCAACTAATCAACTTAATAATCAATAATCATCAATCCAAAATGATTAAAAGTCAAACATAAAGTCAACCCTAGTTAACCTAGAATTGACTTAAGTGGGCCCACTTGGTCAAGAAGTCAACCCACTAAAATTTGACTAAATAAAATCACCAAAAAATATTTTTAAAAATTAAATAAATAGTTTTAATCATAATAACAGATAAATTTGAGTTCTTTAAGGCTTAGATTAAGTAAATTAAATTCCTTAAAAAAAATAACTTAAAGAAGCCACATTGAACTCAAATTGAAGAAAAATCAAAATAACATCAAACTAAATCATATGGGAATGATAATAGGGTATAACCTAACTCCCTATTGGGTGTGTTTAGGTCAAATGGGTCATTTGACCCATAAGAAAATAAGCTTGACTCAACTTAACCCAGTTTGGGTTAAGTGAGTTAAACAAAACATAAAAGCATGAAAATTCAAAACCATCTTAACTAATGAATGTGCATAAGAGATTAATCATCTTAAACACCATTAATAAGTTAATTAATCTCTTTAATTAAGAAATCAAATAAAATAATAATAAAAAATAATTAAAATAAAACAGGATAAAGAGAGGAAAAATTCCCTTTGTCCTCATCCCACATCACCTACCCCAAGACAAAAAAAGCCATCTCTTGAGGTGGTGGTTTCAACAAAGGGTAATCAAGCATAAAAAAGGCTAATCATGGAGAGAAGATAAGGAAAAAAAGAGAAAAGAAATTTTAAAAGAAAGAGCATGCCATGAAGGAAATAAGATACACACTCTCAAGGCAAAAAAAGCTCTCATAGACCATCCCACATCAAATCGGAAATAAAATGAAATCCCTTTCCTCCAAGTGCTCTCAACCATTAGGAACACCAAAACCAAAAAATTCAATCTAAAGCTTGGGCAAGAGATCAACCCACAAGGAATTAGCTCAATTCTTCTCGAGCAGTACTTTCCTTTGAAGAAACAAAGCTAGTGAATTAATTTCAACATCTAAAGCTCCCTAAATCGAGGTATGCCATTAACAACCCCTCTTTTTATTTTAAGCTTTCAACCTTGATCCTTTCCATACAAGGGTTGTTCTCCAATGAGATCAAGCCATATGGATTGAAAGCGGAACTTTCAACGATCATGTAGCACTTTAAATCATCCAATTTGGTTGCGTAGATCAAAAGTTATTAGCAAAACAAGTTGGATCCCTCCTCGAGATCGGGAGAGCGAAATCATGACCGTCCGCTTTTAAAAGAGATGGGCGGTCGATCTAGAATTACTAAATCCCTTTAGAGCAGAATGATCACCATCCCATCCACGATCGGACGGTCGGATCAACCCAGCGTGACACGCTCCGATCCCGCTAAAGCGTAGGATCGATATCATGGACGGTCGGTCAAAACTAATCCCGCTTCGATTTAGAATGGGGCCCATTTACTTTAAAAAAAATGTTAACTAATGGTTTAAGGAATTTAAAAAAAATTCAGAAAACTTCAAAAAAAATCATAACAAATCAAAGAAAATCAGAAAAATATAAATAAAAGCTCTATGGATTCACGTGGATGAGAGGAATCCATAGAAATTAAAATCCCCAAATTTTATTGGGTTATTTTTCCTTAATTTAGGTTTAATTTAAAAATATTAAACCTTAATTACTCATAAATTAATAATCCAATTAATTTGAAACTTTGGAGAAATGAAATTAAGATTAAAACATACCTTAGGTAAATTTTTGGGTATTTAATTCAAATAAAATGAAATTAAAATTTTATGTGAGTTAACCCTTAAATTAAATTAATTACTCTTTAATAAAATAATTATAAAATTTTAATTTAATAATCTTAAACCAAAATAATGAACATCAGAATAATAATTGAACTTAATTAAACTAATATAAACCTAATATGAACTTAACTTAATTTGATAATTAAAAGAATTAAATAATTCAATTAAATCACTTGAACTTAATTAAATCATAATAAATTAATGTTAACCAAAAATTATGAATAAACCCTCATTGGAAAGATATTTTAGTGAATAATAAGTTAAAAATAAAATCTCTTAATTAATCTTAATAAATTATTCTTAATTTAAGTTTTAATGAAATAATTAAAGCCTTAATTATACCTAATTACATATATCTAAGCTGAAACTTTAGGAACATAAAATTGGCATGTAACCCCACCATAATCATCTCAAACCCAATTAGTCTATAAATTTGTAATTCTTGATTTTCCAAATCTCTAAGTCAATATGAATGAAATAATAATTAAAAAATCATTAATTCATTAAATTAACAACTAAATTGAAATGGAAATAAATATCATAAATAATTAATATAAATTTATTAAAACTCTCTAAATCAAGGAATCTAATCAAATAACAAAATTGTAAGAAAATCAATGCTTTATGAAATTTAAATATAATCAAATAACCTTAAGTTAAATTTAATAAAACCATTTATCCTTAATGAATTTAAAATAATAGATTTAAAACTTAGGTTAATCAAATAAGATTAAGTAATTAACCTAACTATTTTAGGTTAAGAATAATTTATAAACAAACCTAAGATATTAATCCATATTAATGAACTTAAAACTTAAGCTTATAAATTCATAAGTTAACATCTTAAGTTAAATTGAATGAAATCAAACTTAAAAACTCTTTAAAATAACATAAGCCAAATCAAATGAAATCCATATAACTTAATTCAAAATAAAATAAATCAAATAAATTAAATCAAACAAAGTAATTCAAATAAATGAAATAACATAAATCAAACCCCAAACATAAATAAAATCAAAAGGATTAATTAAAGTACTTAATGATTTTAGTTAGACTTTGGAAACCACATTAGATTTAGGATGCAATAAAGTGAGTTTCACCTAAAAATGAAATTCATTCTATTCTCATAAAACCTATACAACTTTAACCAAATGAAATGAACATAAAATAAAAATTTAAATCACTAAACCATTTGAATTGAAACCAACCAATGGTAAAATTTAAACTAATTAAAATTTCAAACATCAAAACTTAAACTTAAAGGCCAAGAGACTCACCACACAAACTCCACTTCTACACACACTAGATTTCTATCGATCTAGATCTAGGTTAGATCGTGTGATTTTCTTTTAATCTCCTGATATGTTGTGTTGTGCTTCATATGTCGTGTGGTGTATTGTTTTAGACTGGATGCTAGCTTGTTTGTTCATTAGATGGATGGTAGGCGTTCTTTCTAGATTTGACATTTTACGTAGGGACTGTGTTAAAGGATCATTGTAATAAATAAATCATAAAATTAATGTTTTTTTGCGGTAAAATCCTTAACATAGTCCATAGATGTGGACTTGGCAAGCAACTAATGTTAAGCGTATGTTTGTGAAATATAAAATGCTTTGTATCGTGTGTACTTCCTAACATCTTTTTAGCTTAGGATTTTCTTGAATTTTAAATATAAATTTGAGCTTAGAATTAGGTTAGGATCTATGGGGTCTAGGATTAGCGGTGAGTGACCCAACCGGGAGATGGTGCGGTGGTCCCCTGGATCCCGATGGATGTCCTCGAAGAAGGAGACTTTCTGAAAAAAGACCCATAGATCTAAACTTGTAGTTCTAGGGTTGTATAGAACTCAGCCCAATTTTCTCTCTTCGGGTGTATGCATTATTGGCCTTTTTCTTATATAATTTAATTTCACTTGATTTATTTTGCGTAATAGAAACATCATGCTTTTCTTAGGTTTCTTTACGTGTTATGTTTGTCTTTGTGATGTATGCTACGTAGGCTCATAGGATAAACTAAATTTTCTACCCAACTAAATCAACTAAAACATAAAAATAAATATAACTCATAATATTCACATAAAAGCCCAGGTATTAAAACAAGATAAAATATGTAGCAACCCCTTAGATGTATGTCATGCATAATCATATTGTTTCACTCTTGATTAATGAAGGAATTCCATCTTTACCTAAGCTTGACCTTTGAGAGTCTATGATGGAAGTACACATTCTTCTATTCTGATTTGGCCCATGATCTTTTTCTAATTGCATGCATTAGGCATAAATTGTATCCTTGTGGCTAAATGAATGAAGTCAAAAATTATTAAAATCGAAAAAATGTGCATTAATTATATCTCCTCATACATGATCTTAGGGATTAGGGAGTCTAGGTTCATAGATTTCTTTCCTAAAAAAATTACCATCTTGCATTCATATGACTTATCCTCATGGTTTTAGAATGCGCTTAGGTGGTGTTAGCTGGTAGCCTTCTTCAGGCAGGTTGTAAGTCCAGAAGAGTCAGGGATAGGTTAGTTCCTTCAAGTAAAGAGAACGACCAATGATTCCCAAGAATAGAACTAGGTTGAGCATCTGACATGTGTTAGAAGCACCTGTAGACTAGGTTCTGAAGCATCCTTTTAGGAATAAGTCTTCAACCCTACGTATTTTTGCAGTCTTGTGCTGCTAGAATCTACGTCCTAGATTTCTAAGAAAATGATAACTTGAAATCTAAAATTAAATCCCAAATTTGAAACCCAATCATAAGATAGATGAAATGTCTACTAGGCATCCCGATAGACATTTCTACTTTTCCCCATTTGAATCTTAAAAATAACTCTCTCCAATTTGAACCTCTCCCAATTGAATTTCCAAATATCAATCCTTTGAAAGCTACCTTAGTAGTCTTTAGGAATAACCACTTATTTCTTTAATCGAGAGTATTCTTAGGAAGAGACCATTCCTAAGATGTAATTAACTATAGAGGCTTGCCTTTATAGAAGGATCCCAAGATAAAATTGACCTGTCTACTTTACTATGTGGGGAAAATACTTTGGTACATGAAAGACCCATTAGCCTTAGGAGTCTTTTATTGAAATGATTGAATCCATTATAGGAAAGCATGTTTATCTTTCAAGATAATATGAGTATTCTTTAATGTTGTATTTGGTCATCTAAATAAAATATTCCTAAACTCTATGTGGTGTCATTTCTTTTCTCTATTCAGAGAGAAAAAAAAACCAACAATAATTTTTTAGGTTTTTGAGATATCTTATTAATTTTATTATGTGTAGAGACCAAACAATTTTATTTTACTTTTATAATAGGCTGAAATAAAATGAAATGCTCTCAAGTATAAATAGTATCATGGTCTTTATTCTAAATAGGTTGGTTCTTATTTTTTTCTCACATCTCATCTTGAGTGAAAATAAATCTCTCTCACAAGAACATTGCTTTAAAAGTGAAAGGCCAAAATTTCTGTATTAGCTTTTTCATGGATTCAGGTACGCTTCTAATTAAATCTTCTCGATTGTTTGACATGAGATGTGGGCATGATAAATTTATTTTAACTTCATATATTTTCAACAAGTAGTATCAGAGTAGTCATCATGTTAAATCATTGAGAATAGATTTCTCCCAATCTTTTCTACCGATGTCTTATAAATTTTGGATCAAAGTATTTGATTTTATTTTTCTACAAATTATTTGCTTTCACATGTTGAGAATCACGTATTTAGCATAATATTCTTGACTTTAGACTATGAGTGAAAAGCTGTAATCAAGATTAGCCAATATTTGCTTCATATTTTGATTACAATTTCAACCTTTATATATTTTATGTGTTTATTTTCACAATTGTGATCTTATCTTGAAAAAAAAATTCATATTTGGACAAATGAATTTTCTCAATCTTATTCTATCTCCCATTTTTCTTGAAAATAATATTTGGGTGATTTGTAAGATTATAATTGATGTGAACATTTTATTTTTATTATAAAAAAAAGGTGGAGGCTAGTGTTTCATCTACCATATATATATATATATATATATATATATATATATATATATATATATATATATATATATATATATATATATATATATATATATATGACTATTTTCTTACCCGAAATTAGATGTTTCATCTACTAACATTAATCACACACTTGAATATGAAACGTCATAATCGAAGGAGTTTAATGGTTATATAATTAATACCGAACTATTTCTTTGTCTTGCCATACTAGTTTAATTGTTTAATATAATTGCAGAGGCTCGAGAAATGCTTCATACTTTAATTAGAAAACACTCATAACGTTTTCTTTAAACTTTTAAGGGCAATTAATTCCTACAACTTATTAAACATTATTTTATTAAATTAAATGCATTAATTTATTCAATGTTTGTCATTTCTAAAGATTTTCTATTTTAGAAACTTTTTTATAATATTAAACATTTATGTATAAATATTATGATTTAAATTTTATGGATAATAATTACTTTGACATTCGATAAATATTTCTTAATTCAGTATTCAGTAATATATAACTGATTGGATTTCTGATGTGAAAGTGAGAATGCTCACTTTAATTAATTATAATATTATGCATTCTTCTTCTTTTTTCATCGAATATACATAGTATTCAACTTCAATTAATTACTTAATATAAAAATGAGTTTATCATTTTGACTTAGATTTATTGCTTGCATTGAATGCATTCCAAATGCATGCTTTTAATATTTCAGCGTTTGGTTGCAAGTAAAGTAAAATTACTGTAATATAATGTATTTCAAATACCGAAGAGTTTACGTATTTGAAATTCGCCAGATTTGGGTGAATTTCAAATACACCGGTCAATGTAAAGTGAATTTCAAATACCTTCCGCCGGTACCGCCAGGTATGTCGGCCTCAATACCGGTCGCCGCCCCGCCACCATAGATGTTAAAACTACTTTTACATTACATTTTGTCAACCAAACAAAAAAAAGTAAAGTCAAGAATTTGTAAAGCTCTCAACCAAACAACTATAAAGTAATCCTTTTACATTGAATTTCTTTTACACTGCATTCCTTTTACACTGCATTTCAAATGCAGGCAACCAAACAATCCCTTAAATAGTTAACTAAAGTTTAAATTATTTTTAAAATATTTTAAGTTAGTATCAATTGAAGTAATTGCTAGAATAATATAGTTAATATTAATTATTTTAAAATAACTTAAATTGAAATATTATATCACCAAAGTGATCTATATTATGTCAATTTATTTAATTTTTAAATATATAAATATTACTTAAGGATTGCATTTAAGTATATAGCAAAAATAATCAATCAAAGAAAGATTTTTTTTTATTTTTGTGTAGTAAAATACATGATAAATTTGTATTAATCACGATACAATTTGTATTCAAAGATAAACATATGAATTTATAATCAATATATATATGTTTATTGTAATTTTAAGAGTACCATTTATAAATTATTATTTATGTCTAAAGACTAAATTATAATATTATGTTAGGTATCTTATATGTGCCCATTTTATTAAAAATTTTATTTCAAACATGTATTTTGTTGATGTTTTGTTTACATTAAATATGCATAAGGAAATGACAATGTTGTTAATTATGAGTATTTTTATTCTTTTCAATTAATGTTTATTCTATATTTGTCAATTTAAATAACATTTCAGTGCTTAACAGCACTAACTTTAAAAAATTAAAAGAGCATATCACCATATTTCTTGGGTGTATGAATTTTGACTATGCGATTTGGATTGAACATCCTCCCGCCCTTACTGAACTTTGAAAAGTGAGAGCATTCTAACAGCATGAGTCTTATGATCATAAAGCATTACATTCCATAATGCATGAAGAGGAATGTGCTAAAAAAGTTTCTAAGCTAAATAGTTGACCATTTCGTTAGTTCTGAAAAGGTCAAAGCGAGTATTATTCTTAATAAACTCGTTTCAATGCGATAAAAAGGCAATGAAAACATAAGGGAGTACATTATGGAGATGTTTAATTTTGTTACTATACTAAGAGCACAAAAATTAGAGATGTCTAATGACATTCTTGTATACTTAATTTTAATATCTCTTCTTGCATAATTTAATTCTTTTAAGATAAGTTATAATACTCAAGAGAAAAAATGGACTCTTAATGAGCTCATTGCTCAATGTGTGCAAGAGGAAAAGAGATTGAAACATGACAAAATAGAAAGTGCACATTTAGCTAGTTCCTCTCATGGCATTGTTACTAAAAGAAAAAGGACTTATAAAGATAAAGGAGCTGCAGACAAAGAGACTTCACAATATAAGGTGCAACAGAAATAAGATAATATTGTTACTTTTTTCTTTTGCAAGAAGGCTGGTCATGTGAAAAATGATTTTCTCAAGTATGTAAATTGGCTCATGAAAAAGGATAAACTTTTCAACTTTGTTTGTTCTGAAGTTAATTTATCCTTAGTACCAAATCACACTTGGTGGATAAATACATGTGCAACTACTCACATAAGTATGATTATGCAGGGTTGTCTAAGGAGACGAATGTCAACTGATACTGAAAAATTCACCTATCTGGGAAATGACACTAAAGTTCTTGTTGAAGTAATATGCTTATATAGATTACATCTAGAATATAGTTATATTTTGAATTTATATGAGACTTTTATGTGTAAGTTTAGATGAAATTTAATTTATATTTCTTGTTTAGACAAATCGGTTATTCTTGCTCATTTAGAAATGAAAAATTTAGTCTCTTTAGTATTCAAATATTATTTGTATTGGTTTTTTGGTTGATAATCTATATAAATTAGACATTTACCAAATTAATGAAACCTTCCATGCAAGCAATTTTGGCATAAAGAAAAAAAATTAATTAATGAGAATTCATATATGTTATGACACAAGCATTTAGGACATATTTCTAAACAAAGAATTGAAAGACTTGTGTCAGAAAAAAATTCTTGATTCTCTTAATTTTTCAGATGATAAACTCTGTATTGAATGTATCAAGAGAAAACAAATAAATAACAAGAAAGTTTGTGTTAATAGGAGTTTAAGTGTATTGGAATTAATTTATCGATATTTGTGGTATATTCCTACTACTTAGAATGAACAAATATTATTTCATTTCATAAATGATTATTCTCATTATAAGTACTTATACTTGATTTATGAGAAGTCATTGTTCTTATTAAGGCTAAGTTGAAAATCAACTTAGAAAGAAAAAAAGGTTATCAAATCTGTGATGGTGAATATTAAAGTAGATATGATGGATCGGTGAACAACATCACTTTTGCCAAATATTTAATAGAATGTGATATCATTCCTCAATACACTGGGACTTCAAGTCAAAATGGTGTATCTGAGAGATGAAATTGGACCCTTATGAATATAGTTAGAAGTATGATAAATCATTCTTCATTACTAGAATCACATTGGGGAGAAGCCTTAAAGACTGCAGTTTATATTCTAAATAGAGTTTCAAGTAAAGCAGTAGCTAAAACCCCATATGAATTATAGATTCGGAAGAAGCCTAATATTAGGAATCTTCATGTCTGGGATGTCCACGTGAAGCTAAAACATATAAGCCTAATGAAAGATAGTTTGACTCAAGAACTATTAGCTATTATTTTGTTGGATACTTAAAGGTCGAAGAGTTTTAAGTTTTATGTCTTTCAAATAAATCCTTTTTGAGATGAACAATGCTAAATTTATTGAGAAAGTTGAATATGATGGGAGTAATAAACTTAGAAATTTTATATTTGAAGAGCAATTTATTACTCTTCAAATAGAAAATGATGATAACTTTACGATATTATTCAAGTTATAAATATAGATAATCAAAATATTCTTGAGTTCACTTCCACTCATATTGAAGAATCACAACAACCTCAAATTGAAGTGTTATTAAAAAAATCTACTAAGGAGAGGAGATCAGTAATTTCAGATGCTTATATTATGTATCTCTAAGAACATCAGTTGGACATTGGATTGGAAAGTGATCCAATCTCTTTTAGTCAATTCAAACAAACTGTCAACTCCCATAAATGGATAGAGGCCATTGAGGATGAGATGAAATTATTAAAAAATAATGATATTTGAGATCTTGTTGAATTGCCTAAATTAGTAAAACTCATTAGTTATAAATAGATTTTTAAAATCAGACGGGATTCAAAAGGCAAAGTCAAAAGATATAAAACACTTATAGTCACTAAAGGTTTTACTCAAAAGGAAGTCATTGATTATAAAGAGGCTTTCTCTCTAGTTTCTTTGAAAGACTCTATTAGAATAATTATGGCACTAATAGCTCATTATGATTTAGAGTATGATGGATGTAAAAACTGCATTTCTCAATTTTGACATTGAAGAAACTATATATATGGTGCAACCAACAAATTTTCATTCTTCTAATTCAAAATATCTGGTATGCAAATTAAAGAAATATATATATGGTTTAAAACAAGCTTCCCGTCAATGGTATAAGAAATTTTATCAAGTGGTAACTACTTTTGATTTTAAAGAAAATAATGTTGATTAATGCATTTATCACAAAATCAGTGAGAGTAAATTCATCATCCTAGTGATATATATTTATGATATTATACTAGCAAGCACTGATATAGGCCTTTTGCATGAAACTAAAAAATTTCTTTCAAATAAATTTGAAATGAAAGATCTTGGGAATGCATCTTTCGTGTTGGGTATACAAATTCATTGAGATCATTCTCGTAGTATACTTGATTTATCATAAATGGCATATATCAATAAAGTGCTTAGTAGATTTAGCATGAAAGATTATGCACCAGGAGACACACTCATTGTTAAGGTGATAAATTCAGGTTTGCATGTCCAAGAAATGAACTTGAAAAGAAAAGAATGGAAAAATCCTTATGCATTCGAGGGGGTCTTATGTATGCTCAAGTTTGTACGCTTACGGATATTATTATTGGAATTATTGGTAAATATTTAAGTAACCTAGAATGGATCATTGGAAAGTAAAAAAGGTTATGCGATTCAAGAGAACAAAAGACTTTATGCTCACATATCGAGATTAAATTATTTGGAGATCATGGGGAACTCGATTTTGATTTTGTTTGATAATAGAAGTTCCACTTGGTTATATTTTCTTATTAATGGAGGACCTATATCTTGAAAAAATGCTAAACAATCACTCATAGCTTCTTCTACTATGGAAACATAATTTATAGCTTATTATAAATCAATAAACAATAATTTTATTATCTAAATATTTTTGATGGAATAGAGACCATTAAAAATAATTTGTGATAATATAGCCGATGAGTTGTTTTCAAAGAACAATAGAGTTAGTCAAAATGAAAGCATATTGCATAAAGTTTTTTGTTGTAAAAGAAAGAGTTTAGAGTTCTCAAATATTTATTGAGCATAGTACAAACTTTAGGATTAAAGATCCACTTACAAGGTTTACCTCTAAAGTATTTCATAAGCATGTGACTCATATGAGAGTGGTTTACTTTGATGATATGCAAGCATAGTGGAAGTTTTCTTATAATAATCAATGATTGTAAATATGTTTTCCTGATCAGAATAAAGTATTGTTATTATCTTATAGTTGAAAACTTTAAAATAATGTTATGTAGTTTCAATCAGTTTAACATAAATAAATTAAACTATATTTATAACTCTTTAAGTTATAATATATGACTTTGGAAGTAGATATGATATATGATCACATTATATAAAATTTTCATGCTACACATCCATACTAGATCTATATCGTTAATCATATTGATTTAATAATCAGTTGATCACTAATGAGTCTTATTATAGAAAATTTATAAGAAAGATTACTTTGATTCTATGCCAATATTATTAATGGATCAGATTTTCTAAAGATATTCCTCTTTAAAGATAGCAAGTCTTAAAGTATTTAATAAATATAATTGTCAAACAATATATGTGATCTAAGTGAGAGATTGTTGAAAATTTTGAATATGGGCTCACATATGAATTTAATTATACATTAGGTGTTATTTTATTTTTAAGCCTATTAATTTTGTGATCAAATAAAGATTAAAATTTTAGGCTAAGATCTTATTAATTTTGTATGAAATTATTATGAGTAGATCAAACATTTTATTTTATTTTATGATGGGTTAATATAAAATGAAATGTACTCAAGTATAAATAGGGTCATGATAATCATTCAAAAGAAGTTGGTTCTTATTTTCCTCACATCGTTGAAAAGAATGTTCTCTCTGAATATCACTTTAGAAGTTGAAGATCAAAATTTCTACATTAGCTCTTCCATGATTATATCTAGATTAAATCTTGATGATTTGATATAAGATCAATAAGATAAATATATTTTATCTTCATATGTTTCCTACAAATATAATAATGAATAAGAAGATAATCGAATAAACTTCAATAGAAAAGTTAAAAAAATAAAATTAATTTCATTGTGTTCAAATAATAATAAGTCATATATTTTATTTTTTATTTTATTTTTATATTATTTTTAAATTTGAGATAAATCATTTTTTTCTTCGGACATGTGCTCAAGTTTCAATAAAAA
Source organism: Cymbidium sinense (assembly GCA_021442155.1). Taxonomy (NCBI): domain Eukaryota; kingdom Viridiplantae; phylum Streptophyta; class Magnoliopsida; order Asparagales; family Orchidaceae; genus Cymbidium; species Cymbidium sinense. The sequence continues at coordinate 12,956 of JAKCPB010001242.1, read as the reverse complement.
TGTTTTTTTTTTTTGAAATTTAAAAAAAATATGTGCTAGCCGAAGTATAATCCAAACCTCATTTGCATGCTCATTAAACACGACACGTGTTAAACACGTGTGAGCATGCATGCAAAGCTAAACCATTGACCACAGCTTGACCTTCCTATAGAAATAAAATACGCTTATAACCATATTTTTATAATTGATTTTAACTATCATTCCCAGTTGAAATGGGCCCGAATGATCTGGCGGCTGACCTGGGAAGTAATTTCATCTCGGGTCTAATCCGTGTATTGGATTTCGGATTTAGATATAGCATCCGAATCCGATAATCAGACGGTCCTTGGATCGTCTTCAAGCTCCAACTCGTTCTGACCGCCGTTCACCTAAACGTCGGCAATCCAATGATTATGAAATATTTTTTAAATATTTTACATTGAAAAGGATCAAGAAAGGGAAATCTATCCCACGGCGTGATTGTTTTCTCTAAGTTCATTTGGAAACCACAGGCTAAAGAAAACAAGTTCAGAGATACCTCGATACAACAGGACTGTGGTTGAATTGAAATTTCAGTTTTTCTGAACACGACGAGCGATCTTGTTGTTTTTCGCGAGACTTGGGATTACTAGAATGCTTAAGAACGAATTTACCTCCTCCTAGCTCGCCGGCATTGCTGGAAGACGCACTCAAGGTCATAATTAGAACCTCGGAACGGTATGGGATACAAGAGAGAATTCTGAGGAAGGGTTTCGATGTAAAGAACAGACCCCGAAACCCCTTATCACCTGGTTTTATAAACCAAACTGAGGCCTTTCTTGTTTCCGTCAATGGCGATTGTGGTAATAATGTCTCCCTAAAGATTCGAGCTGGTCTAATTGAACCATTTCTATGATTTATTTAGAGTAGGTTTTGTGTAACCCTATTTTATCTACATGTGTAAAGTTTAAGAAAGTGAAAGGACAAAGATTGCATGTTTATGTTAATAAATATATATTTTTTAGAATGTAGTTATTATCTTAGAAATGATGATACTATTTTTGATGAATATATATGTGCCATGATTATTTTGTAGAGATTATTTGTTATTGTATAGCTTTTGATATGAATTGAATGAAAGTTGATATTTTTTTTTTCATTATTTTTTGAGCTCTATGTTAAGAAAAAAAAAGGAAAAGAATATAATTTCTTCAAAATAAATTTTGGGTAGTATATACATATTCAATAAAATATGATATGCCTCAGTTGAAGGGCTATATTATTTGGGGTCATGACGGATAAAATTTGTCTATTTATTTTATGAGTTTTAAAGTTGATTTTATACTCAGCTTAGTAGAAGATTTTTCATAATTTTGATTTGAACAGGATGTTAACACTTCAAAATTTATGTTATTATATTAAATTAATTTATTTGGAAGAGTTTCATGTATGATTTATTAACTATCTTCACAATATTATATAGCACTCTCAATTTTAGCTTAAAGTATATTTTATCTTTTTTATGAATATCATAAATAGGAAACTGAAAGTTTTATTTGATTTATTTTACTTAAGAAATTAGTACATCCAAACTCAAGTTTTTTAAAATCATTTGACATATGTTTTATAAATCATTTTCATCAATGAGTTATAAATATAGAATATTACTTATTACTTTTTTTCATAATTTTTTTATTTCTATATTTTAAAAAATAAGAGAATTTATGTAAATTAATATATTTTAATAAAAAATGATTATAGTCATTTTTATATAGTAAATAATTATTCTTATATAAATGTATTTTCATATATATAAATGTCTTTCCATTTTCCCATTTCCTTATATCCCAACTTGTTAACTATTTTAAAGACAGTGAGAGAGAGAGAGAGAGAGAGAGAGAGAGAGAGAGAGAGAATAATATAAGTTTAGAGATAGGAAGATAGTTCGGGAGTCGTTGAGCTTATTTCATCCATTGTGTTAGACTGTTAGTTGAAATAATTGTTCGACTAAAGGTAGGCTACTGTTTTCTTATTAAATTTTAATTTCATCACTTATGTGTGCATTTTTAATATTTTATTATGTTAAATTTCATTCAAACTCAAATTTTAAAAAATATAGAAAATTTTCAATACATAATGTTTTATATGTTTCAGAATATATTGTGATGATCATATTAACATGTAAAAATTAATTTTCAATAGGAAGTTATGTTCTGAAGAATTATGTATATTTTAGTGAGTATATTAAACTCAATATAAATTATTATCGAATAATAAAACTTCAAAATTATGTTATGAGTATTTCATATAAATGATTTTGTAAAGTGTGATTATTGACTTATATACATAAATTTACCTGCAATTTTTACAGTTAGTTATACCAATTAGCATATATAGATTTTTGTAATATGTTTGATAATATTGTTATATGTTGAAACTAATTATATTCTATGCTTGTATATTAAATTATTTGTGTAAAAGTGTAAAATGTGGGAACTATAGGTGATTAGATGACTATATTTTATGTGTTTTCAAGTGGCGTTATAGGGTCCTACGCACCTATATGTTTTATACTTTTGAATATATATATGAGCAAGTAAATGTATAAGTGAAAATCGAGATATTGAAAAATAAAATAAATGAGGTATAAAAGGTGACAGGGAAGTTATTTAATATTCTAAATATATAAATAAATTTAAATTTCATATTATTTTATTTTATTTATGATATCATATTTTTATATTGTTGATTGACATATGCTATTGACAGTAGTTCTTATCTGATATTGTAATTAGAGGCATATATGACGACAGAAATGTTATTTTAGTTCACTTAAAGTACATTTTACTTTTTCATAGAAGATATTTCAACAAATATCTATTCTTTTCTCTTTTTTATGTTGAAAAATACAATATGTTTTGAATATTCTACTAAGCTGTGGTTGTTTGCCCTTGCTTTATTCGCATATGTTATTTTAGAAAAGGGTAAGGCTTAATTTGACTAGAGGCTATTGATTATTATTGAGAGCCTATGCTTAGGTATATATCTATTTAGATCTTTTTTTTACTATCATGTTTATATTTCTTTATTAGATATATTATTTTAGAAAAGGATAAGACTTAAATTGAGTAGATTTTATTGATTACTATTGAGAGTCTATACTTAGTTATATTTCTATTTAGATTTTTTTTTTTACAATCATGTTTATATACCTACTTTGTTGATAGAGATATTATACCGTGATTGTTATATATGCTTTATTTTGTTATAAAATTTAGTAAGATAATACTGTGATTGTTATATATGCTTTATTTTGTTGTATAATTTAGCTAAATGAATAAAAATGTGTTGGTATTTTTATTAATTATATATTGATGATATAATATATTCGATGTTTATAAAAATTGTAGAAAAATTTTCTTCCAAATAGATCTTAAGTATGTAATCAACTATTTATTTTTATTTATTTTTTTTTATTATTTTTTGAGTTGTGACATTATATCCTTCTTGTGCTCAATGAAATATATATCTATTATATATGACATTTACCTTTCCTCCATACACATTTTTAATAGTTACTATAACAAATAATGATTTTATATTAGTTTACTTAAAAAATGAGGTGAATATATCAAGCATATTAATCTTTAGCTATTTCTATCATGACGTGCTATTTTACTTATGTAGTTAATTTCATTATTATAGTCAACTTCTATATTATTGTAAACCTTTTGTTGATGTCAAAAGTATAGATTTTAGTGTATATCACAGATGATATTTGATATATTTTTAATTTCTCACATATGCTTTTAATGAGGGAGAGAAAATATTCATATTGTTATTTTTATCCTTCAAGCCAACATCAATTTATCATCATCAAATAGGCCAAGATTGTAGATTGTTGAGTATACACTTAACATATCTCACTATTTCATTAGAAGATAATAAATTTTAAGTATAATTAATATTTCGTTGTGGGTTTTATATGTTCATCTATCCACAACAATCATCACAATAATTATTATAAATGTTGGGTATAAAATACAATCAAGTGAGCATATCTTGTTGATAAAGAACCATAGATTTTATGTGTATTTTGTATCTTATAATATATCTATATATAAGTCAACAAATGAGCTCACTATTTAAATTGCTAATATAATTTTTTTAATTATATATGTACACAACCCTTTATTTATTTTTTATTTAATCCATATTTTAATGTTTCCATCAAATCTAACTTTCCAAATTTGTTTTGTCCGAGCCCCATATTTTATTCCATGTTTTAAATTATTTCTTATTCATTCATTGAATGGTTTATACACACGCAGATATAGCACTTAAGAGCCATAATCACATCAAAATATATTTATAAAAATACATATTTCAGCCTAAAAAAATTAATATTAGTGATATTTTTAATTGGTGATAAAAATTTGAATGTTATATAAATAAATACTAAATGTTATATGTTAGATATATAAATATATAAAAATTATGTGTTATGATTGTAAATCACTCATATAGATTAATGTTTAAAATTCGGAATATTTACATACATACAACATATTTCTTATTCATTTATATATCTAATATCTAAAATTTAATATTTACATACATACCACAAAGTATATTTCATTTTTAAAAAAAAGTAAGTGATATTAATATTTAATAATATTGTTTTTGATGTGATATTAAAATTTTAGTTGTTATTTATGTAAACATTAAATATAAATGTCAGATATGTCAATAAATACATTAAAATACATTATATATATATATATATATATATATATATATATATATATATATATATATATATATATATAAATTAAAAATATTATGATATATGCTAGAGATGTTATCACATTTCATTCCTCTTCTATCAATGCAAAACGTTTATCACAAGAAAATATTCAAAAAAGAATTATCAATTATACAACTTCCTAAAGATAAATGAAGATTGATATGACACTGAAAATTCTACTAGTCGAAGCACGAATCTTAATGTCAAAAGCAAGTTGATCCTCAGTTGAAACTAGTCAAGATCAAGCACTTAAAATATCATTTGAAACTTTGGGATATCAGTTAAATCCATAAATAGCTCTTAAACATGGAGTGATTAAATCAACCGTTGCTTAACGAATAAGCCCAAGATTTCATAAATCGACTTCATTTGAGCATTCAAATACTTAAAATACATCAAATGATCAAAGGAATTATTCTCGATATGAAGTGGAGTTGATTTTGCATATTTTCAGACGTCACTCCAACCTATAAATGTCATTCCTCATGAGGGGACCCAAGCAAGAGAGAGAGAGAGCTTTAAAGTTTGAAGATTCTCCAAGCATTGCCACCACACGACGGCCGCCAACCACCGCCAAGCCGCCGCCGTAGCCGCCGATCCTCGCCAATCCGGATCATGACGAACCTCATCATCAATGGCGTCCTCATGTTCACCATCATCTGCTACCATAAATGTACCACTGAGCATACAATTGTTGTTCTCATATGTAATCGTAATCCATCGGAAGATTTTGTACTCAAAGATATATAGTGGAAGATTTTTACGAGGTGATTTTTTTCCCTCTTTGAGATTTTCCAAGTAAAATTTTTTGGAGTTTTTTTATTCATTTTAAATACATGTGTGTGTTGGATTACAATAAAGCTAATGCGTAAACTTTCACTCTACAATTATCTATTAATAATAAGATATATATATATATATATATATATATATATATATATAAACATATATTTCACTCAATTTGAGAATTATTAGATTTTAAATTGATAGATGTGAATTGAATTTTTTTCAATGTTAAATTGAAATTACTTAATTTTTATCAACAAGAATAATACAAATTAAAACTGTTCACAATTATTTTCAAACTATTTTTTTAATATTTTAAATTTTTTTGTTAATATGCATATGATATGCTAATTAATTGACATATATTTATCAAAAGTATTACATAATAGTAAGGTGCAAGTCAATTGAGCCGGCTCGTGAGTCAACTCGAGCTCTACCCGTTTACGAACTCATGAGTTGAGCGTATTGAACCACGAACACGAGCTCTAACTCAGATCACTGCTTTTATATTATACGAGCTTGAACTCAAGCTTGAGTTAGCTTGCTGATTGTCTTGAGAGCTCAGGATGTTCTCTTTATAATAAATTGATTATCATATTACTTAAATAAAACAAAAATTTACAAGAAATGCATTAAATATTAATAGTGATAAAATATTAATTTTTTGCCATTTATCTAATGCATCATGAAATGCATCTCTATCTTCTATGCCCTTCCCATTTTCTTAAAAAAAACCTCTATTTATCTAATGCATTGAATGTAGACCTCTATTAAAACCATGCTGTTGCTCTAAATAAATTATGAGATGCCATAATTTGTAATAAAAGTATAAATTAAGTATAATATTTTATATTTCATGATCATAATATTTATAACTTTTAAGAATTATATATATTATATTAATTTTTTACATAGCCAAATGGTATTATTTTTAAATATGAACTGCATAGAAAATTCAAATAAGTGCAAAAAAAAGAAGAAGAAGCCAATGCTACATTTCTCTTCAAAAATGTTGAAGCAAAAAATATATATATTTTTAATTTATAAAGTGCTCCATCCTTTGGATGATTATTGAAATTGATTCTTGCATAATTAAGTTAAGAATCTTCTAAATTGATTATTTTATAAATATAATGGTCATTCCTCATACATGATTAGTATGGCTAATTACGATTTTTTTTGGTTATATAAAATTTTTATTATCACATCACTCTTCCGTTCTCCAATTAGTATTTATTCTAGTATTTCTCTCTTCTACTCTTCTCTTGATATCAATATGTAGTTGTTAGATTAAGGCATCGTTTGGGGCCGCATTTTCACAATGTTGTGGTCTAAATTGCACCGCCCTTATGTCTGACAAGTTGCGGAAGAGCCACGTTTTGAAGAATTTATGATCAGAAAATGGTGTTTTCTATCCCGACTTGGCTCCTTGCAGTAGCCTGCCACAAAGTTATGATTTGACTTTTGAAAATTAAAAAATTTGTAGGCCCTATCACAGCTTCTTAGATAGTAGTTTTTTCTCAAAAGTTCCACCACTGCTTTTTAATATAGTTAGAGCTATCCCAAATAGACCCTAAACCTAATGAGAATCTAAAATTTTTTAATAAGAAGATATATCATTTGAGCTAATCCTAAAGCAAAGTTATGCTTTATTTTATGTGCTTTAATCATATTTGTTATTTTTTGTTTGCAAAAATTAAATTGGATAATTGTTGGAAAAGGGAAGTTAAGCTGCAAAAATGTTTACCTCGATTTTTTTTTAAAGTTATGTAGTGTGAATGTAAATCTTTCAAAAAAATATTTCTCTTTATTTAATTTTCTTTAAAATGTTTAGCCTATAGTTCATAAGATTTCAAATTTGTAAATTTTAGAAGAGTAAATCACTCAATCACTAGCATAGTAGTTATGGTTCAAGTTAAATAAAAATAAATATTTTTTAGATTTATTTACATAAATATCACATAATTTTTATATATTTATATATCTAATATCTAAACTCTTATATTTGCAAGCATAACACAACACTCAAGCACGAGATGGCGGGGCCCGTTGGTTGGGAGCCTCACCCAACGCGGATGACCAGTTGAAGTACTGTATGCGTTATTTGCCCTCACGAGCTCACCGTCCCCAAAAAAATAACACAACAGTCAAATCTTCGACATCACATCAAATATATCACTTTTATTATCTTTTTAAAAGTGAATACACCTTCTTAAGCATAGATAAAGTATTATAAATATAAATATCAAATTTAAAGTAATACATATTGATATGATCCTGAAAATTTCTCTAGTCGAAGCACAAATCTTGATGCCGAAAGGGATCAAATTGAACCGGTCAAGATCAAGCACTTAAAATATCATTGGAAACTTTGGGACATCGTTAAATTCTTAAAAGCTCTCAAATATGGAGTGTTTATAGTCAAATCGAAGCTCGAATTTCTGCGGTTCCAACAAGCCAAAGATCTTTACATTTCGCTTGAGCATTCAAATACACAAAATGCATATGATCAAGAGAATCATCATGAGCCGTCCTGGATGAGAGGAGTGGTTCGATTTTGCATGTATTTACTGAGACGCCACTTCCACCTATAAATAGCCCCTCATTCCTCATATGAGGGGCCTCAAGAGAGAGGAGAGAGCTCTAAAGATCCTCCAAGCATCGCACCACTTGACAGCCAACCACCGCCGCCGCGCCCGCCACCCGATCTCGCCGCTTCACCATTGTTGCCGATCATCATCACCACCACTATCGCCAACATCGCCGCCAACAATCGCACATCATCGCCAACATTATCGCCAAAATCATCAACTGCCAACTCACATCAACATCGCCGTCATCATCGCCAAACATCGCCAACTTCATCGTCAACTTGCCGTCCAACATCGCCGCCTACATCGCTGTCAATATTACTAGAAGTTGTCCCTTTCTCATATATCTCGTAATCCCTGCATCGGAAGATCTTGTACTCAAACGTACATAGTGGAAGTTTTTATGCCAGCCTGGTTTTCCCTCTTTTGAGGTTTTCCACGTAAAATTCTGAGTTTTCTTGTTCGCTTTTTTAAATACTGTGTGGACTCCCCAAAGAAGCTAAAGCGTAAACTTTACTCTACCGCGAATGCTTTTCTAAAGACGACGCTGGCACCGTCGTGGGAAAACAACCATTCAATCACAATTCCTGTGAACACCCACGTTATGGCTAATAGACACAACACTCGTAACAACGGAGCCTCCCGCTTCCAACTCCCACTCAAACCAACTTGAACCAGTGATGCTAACCTTTCCGCTCACTTCTGATAGCGGACTGTTTGAAGGTTAATAAACTTTAGAAGATCGTGGTGCGATTGAAGAGTCTCAAATGAGATGATCCGACTTTATGAGAACACAACAATCTACTACCGCTACATCTCCCCAAGATACCGTTAGCCGGGAGGTCAAAATGCTAATCTCCTTGACGTTGAGTTCTCCGTAGAGACCGGTGGATAGATCTCCTCGACACCGCTAGTTCTACCATCCATCACGCGTACCAACCGACTGCTAATCCATCATCACTATTGCCGTAGTTTGACTCATTCTGTTGACCTCGTCATGTTATGCGATTGGCAGCAAACGAAATCATCTTCTTTTGAGGAATCTCACCTTTATTCTTCAACATCCTATTCTGGGTTTCAAGCTTCGAGCATTGATTCTATGATGGGCAAGCCGACCCATATGAACACATCTACCATTACAAGACCATGCATATCCAACGAGCTCGACATATCTTTGAGTCTTCCGTTACCCTCAAGGGGCAAGCTGCTTGGTTCTACTCCCTTCCGAGGGGATCCATCCATACCTTTGACAAACTTGCCAAAATTTTTGTGGAGTTCATTGCAAAAGCGGAGGATCATTAAAGATTCCTCCCATCTCTCCATTCATCAAATGAGGGTGAATCATTTAAGGAATACTTTAGAGGTTCTCCTTAGAAGCTCGCCAAATACAGGTAGACCACGAACTATTAAGAAATTTTCCTTGGAGGACTCCGTGCCTTTTACTCGTCACTAATGCGAAGACAGTCATATGCCGACTTGGTTCATCGTGTGGAAGCAAATCTCTGATGAGGCTATTATGCCCATCGTAAATAATTTGAGCAATCCACGGGGAAAAAGAAGAGTGCTCTAGAAAACCTGGTCAACAATCCCATCGGAAGAAGCAACAAGGCGGTGTGATTTCCCCACTCACATTGGATTGAATACCTTGAACACATCTTGTGTTAACGTCTTGATGGCCATTCGAGATGAAGAGACCATTAAGTGGCCACATCCACTGAAATCAACTTCAGAAAATCAGGAGCAATATTGTCACTTCCATCGAAGTCGTGGACATACTACAGAGGCGTGTAAACAACTTAAAGAAGAGATTGAGAGGCTTATTCAACATGGATATCTGCGTCAATTTGTGCAAAACCAACCAACTCAAGCAAACATAGCTCCAACTGGGGGGCAACCGGGACAATCATCACAGAAACAATATAATAGTCGCCAAATAGTTGGAGAAATTGAAACGATTGCAAGTGGGCCACTACTATCTAATCAAGTCTTCATCACCTTTGAAGAGTCGAGTTAAAAAAAGCTTGTATTAATCATCCCATCACTTTTTACTTCGGACTTGGAAGAGTCCAAGTTCCACATCAAAATCCTCTTGTCATCGGGGGATTGGTGACCTCATTATGTTGTTAAGAATTTTGATTGATAATGAGTTCCGTTGATATTTTATTTTACTCCACCTTTCTTAGCATGGGTGCAGTTAAGGAAGAACTTCAACTGCGGACCATTATATGGGTTTGATAATGTATGAGTGGAGGGACAATCACCCTTCCGTTGTTCTCGGAGAATTTCCTCAACAAGTCACTCAGTTCAATTCATAGTGGTCAAGTCAAATTCAAATCTTGCTATTTGGAAGACCCTCCAATCAATCTTGTGTCACTTGATACCTCATCTTAAGATAAAATTTCAAACTCCCATTGGGGTTGGAGTGTGTGAAATCAACAAATAAGCACAATCATGCTACCTCAAACAAGCTCAACCTTGGTGACCTTCAACATCGAGAATTTTAATCTTCAAGATAAAGAAGTACCTCAGAGGGTTTTGCACGTAAAGACCTACTCTCACTTTTCTATCGGATGACCAACGTCAAGCTATAACTAAAGATCCAGAGGAAAAAATCATCCCTAGAACTTGGAACATGGAGGGTCTCTAAAAGTGTTATATGTAATCCTTGGTGTATAAATATTATAGTCTTTAATTTATCCCGTTTATCTTTTCCTCTCCACCTCTTATCTTTTGTTAACTTTCTCTAAAAATGTATCTTGGCTCTTTTGTTAAGTTATCTTGTGATAATATTGTATCACCAACATTATCAAAGTAATGAGTTTATGGTTTTTTCTTACAAGCTTGTTTCTTCTTCATTTAATCCTCCCACTTGAGAAATATACAACTCACGTTGTATCTCGGCATGATCAATCGAGGGGACTTGATGGGACCTCTTCCATCTGGTAAAAGTCATAACACTTTGCGATACCAGGATAGGTCAAAAGGTCCTTGGTGGACATCCTCTCTTCCATGCGGGTTAATCGCCGAGCACTCGACAAACAACCTCGGATAGGTCAAAAGGTCCGGTGGACATCTGATCTTCCATACTTAGCGTCGCCGTCACTCGACAAACAACCTCGGATAGGTCAAAATCCTCGGTATTGATTGACCTCTTCCATCTGAGGTTAACGTCAGCCAGTCACACTCACAAACAACCACCGGATAGGTCAAAATCCTCACGGATTCAATTCAACCTCTTCCATGCAGGTTAGCGTCACTCGACAAAACAACCGGATAGGTCAAAAATCACCGTCCGCCGGTCGTAGACCACATCCGGCCATCGCCGGGCATTGCCATCCACCATAGGCGCCGGTTGCCGCTCGACTACCATGATTCTTCGACCACCCGTCGCCGCCATTCGTGCCGACCATCGCGGCGGTCGTCCGCGATACATCGCACATCGTCGGTCATCTCACAACCTCCGGTCCGCGTCGGTCATCCGCGGCCCGATGCGGTCGCAGTCGATGTGCCGGCATTGCCGACCACCCCCGGCCACCAATATATGGTCGCCGCCGCCCGACTATGCCGTCCCGTCAGCCAGACTTCGCTCACCATAATCTGGTTGATTATCTCCGGACCTCCGTGGTCACCGCATCGTTATCGATCATCCGACGCCGGCATTGCCGTCGACTACGGTATGGTTGCGTGCCGACACCCCGGGCCACCAACCATGGCGGTCACCGCCGCCCATTCTGCGTCGGTCACGACCATCGTGACAATCTCGCGGTCACCACCATCATTTGGTTATCCTCGACCACCCCGCGTCGTGACCAATATGTCGGTGCCATCGTCGAGCATCTTTAGGTCAACCTCGTCTCCGTTGATGCCTCAAACCCGGTCGGTCGGTGAGGTGATCAATGCTTTCGAGGAAAACCGAACTCGTCATATAACTACGTCTTGATGCCTCAAACCCGGTCGGTCCAAAACGAGCGGTCACGCCTCTTTCGAGGAAAATCGAACCTCAGAGTATGACTACGGGTCTTGATCTCCTCAAACCGGTCGGTCAGACAAGGCGGTCAACTCTTCGAGGGGAGCCTTGGTATAAACTACGGGCGCCTTCTCAATGACCTTCTCTCAAGAAGAGAAGGTGTCTTCTCAGCCTAGGGGTTTTATAGACCTCTTAGGGCAAAAATCATCAAAATCGCCCAAAAAAAACCGCTGAAGCGTCAAAAGCGCCGTTTGGGCCATGGTGGCGTATACCGCGCCAGCCCTCGGGCGTGCGTCGTCAGCAGCGTCATGGCCGACCCCGCCGACTGGTCGCCCATGTCGCCACCGCCAGCGTCCATTCGGTGACCAGCTTTGCCCGCATACGCGCCGCCGGTCAGGCCTGACCCAGCCCGACCCCTCGGTGCCGACCCAGAATGGAGCTACCGCCATGCGCAGCTGTGGCGCGCATACATGCCCTTGTGCATGGCGGTTCATAGAATGGGTCAAGTAACCCTAAAATTTCATACTCGCACATACCTACACATATTTGTGGCTGTGAATCTGCTTCCATAGTCATAATCTTGTGCTCCCATGAAGGTCTGTTCTCTCAAAATATATGGTTAACGGACCCGCAAATTTCATTGAAAAAATCTATTTTGAAGTATTGAACATATATTTTTTGAATGATTGATAATATCATCAAAATAGAGACAAGCGATATGACCACGAAAATTCCTCTAATTCGAACGAATCTTGATGCAGAAAGTCGATGAGAAATTGGCGGTCGAGATCAAGCACTTAAAATATCATTGGAAACTTTGGGACATCGGTTAAATTCTTAAAAAGCT